>JAGXEW010000429.1:0-120232 GCA_030684275.1 Acipenser oxyrinchus oxyrinchus
GCCCTTATGGCCTACAATAAGATTTGTTCAGGAGAGGTCAATTGGTTTACTGGTTTGGCGGCCATATTGGATTGGCCAAAAATATTCAAAGATCTTCTCCCACAACCTCTAGGCCGATCGGCACGTAAATTGGCACACACTCATGGTTGGGTCCTATTTTAGATTTGTTCAAGGCAAGTCGCTGCATTAAAAACATGGCCACCACAAGCCAGCCAATCAGATATCAGCAATGGTCTATATCCATATATTTCAGTATAATCTTATGGTAGAATATAGTAGACTGATGAAACTTGACAGAATAGTAGAAGACTGTGAGAAAGAGTCTATGAATGAATTAAAATGATTGGGCAATATTTCAATACGGCTGCAAAACCATGTGACAGGATGGGAGGTGGGATTTCCACATTTGCATTAAAACTACAAAACGTCACAAGACGGGGGGAGAATGTTTAAGTACACGCATTGTAACCTTGTTTAACATTTTACTGCTCATTTTATTT
This sequence comes from Acipenser oxyrinchus oxyrinchus, assembly GCA_030684275.1. Taxonomy (NCBI): domain Eukaryota; kingdom Metazoa; phylum Chordata; class Actinopteri; order Acipenseriformes; family Acipenseridae; genus Acipenser; species Acipenser oxyrinchus. Next base: position 501 of record JAGXEW010000429.1, read on the forward strand.
TCAAAACTTGCTTTTCAAAACACTTTATACATTTTTGTTTTACCTTTTCACTAATTTTATTTTTCAACACTTTGTACCCTTTTTACTGCTCATTTTATTTTCTGAAATAAAGAACAAACTGCATATCCTTGTTTTCAAACTTTTATTTTTATTTTTTCTAAAGTCTGTTTTATTTTGTTTTTTCCCATTTTTACTGACCAGTTTATTTTTCTGAATAAATAATAACAAACTATATACCCCTGTTCAAACAAAGCATATACTACTCAGGGGGAACCTGGGAGGGACAAGCAAGAACCACCTTCAGGGAATGAACGCAAGGTAAGTCACCATTATAGTTACTATGGTAGTCCAGCGCAGGCTGGTTTACTTCCCTGCTGGCACTTGCTTTTATACCCCATAGCCCTTCTAATTCCAGGTGTGTTTAGGTACCTGCCAATTGTTTGGGGGGTGACTTGAGGTCCGTGTGCACAGTGCTTGTGAAACAAGAAAAAAAAACTTATTCCCAACTCCGTTTCACCTGTGCACCGAACAAAAGACAATTAATAATCAACACAGCAAAACACAGTGCAAAGCAAACAGAATATAAAAGAAAAAACAATCAAAATAAAATACACACACTACTAAATACGTGCAGTGGAAAAAACAAATTAAACACAGGCATATGGTCACTTGTGACATTTCCCCACTTTAACTATTGTTGTCCCAACAATGGCAATAACCCTGATTAATCCTGGTAACGGGCAGGCATCTTACTTCTATTCTCCTTTGTGGATCTCCTCAAGGGTTCTACTGGCTCTCTGCCAGGAATTACTACCAGGTCTATTCTCTCCCCACCTCCAATTACAAGGTCAGGTTCGGCCATAGGCAGGGCTACCAGTACTGGTCCATCTCTCTGGTCCTCGATGTATTCCGGTCGTGCAGCTGGTCTCTCAAATGGCCGTGGCCACGCCTGGACTGGGAAGAAAAGGGTCGCACCCGTCCCTCTGTATTCCAACTGGTGCCCCTGTTCAGTTACACGGGCTCCCTCCGGGGTCAGGTGATGCCATCAGTTGGGGACACACCCTCAAGTTGTTACGATGGATCATCCTCTCAGGACCATCTTGGTGCTCGAGCCAGAATCGATAAGCTGGACTGCTGGGGCCTAGGGAAGCAACAACAATATAAGGGGTAGGGTGCCAACGTGGGGCCAACTTACCATGCACTCGCCTTCGGAAGTTCCGGAGCAAAACTCTCTCTCCAGGAAGTAACGGAGTGTCTTGCGCCCGACGACCTATATCTATTTCCATCATGCCTCTGCCGTTTCCGTACATGCGCCTTCACAGTGGCATAGGCACGCTCCAGTGTCCATTTGATGTGAATGCATCCATCCTCCAAGCGCCTGCCGACTCTCCAGGGGATCGTTCGGTCACAAAGTCCACAGGTAGGTGGGCATGTCGTCCGAACATCACATAGAATGGGGGATACCTGTACTCTCATGAACAGAATTATTATAAGCATGTAACAGTTCCTGTTAATGATCAACCCAGTGCTCCTGCTCTTCATCTCTAAGGGAACTCAACTACGCTATAATCTTTTGGTTCAGGCGTTCACATGACCCATTCCCCTGAGGATGACAAGGGGTCGTACGGCTTTTCTTGCACCCATATAAACTAATCAGATTCTGCAAGGTCTCTGATTCAAAAGCCGTCCCTCGGTCAGAGTGAATACGCTTGGGGCAACCAAAGGGTTGAATAATAGCTTTCCATAATGCCTTTACAGTAGTCAGTGCAGTCTGATCTCTTGTAAGTACCGCCGAAGCAAACCTCGAAAACAAATCTACCATTACTAAAATATAGGGGTAAGTATCCCCACTCCGCCCTAAGGACAAGTAATCAATCGCTACTACTTCCATAGGAAAGGATGTCTGAATAGAAATGAGGGGGGGAGCTCTCACCTCAGGTTGGGCCTTACTACAGACACACTGTGAGCATTCTGATGTCCACTGCTTGATGTCCTCTCCCATCACATACCAGTAGAACCTCCGACGAAGTACTCCCAGAACCTTTGCGCTAGCTGCATGTCCAAAGGCCGCATGGTATTTCTCCCAGACGGGTCTGCCTTTACTCCGTGGTACTACAATCTGTATTGGTCTCTCCCCACTGGGATCTTCTATGCCTCGGCGGACTAGGACATTCTGTTCCAAGCTCAGCTTGTCCCATTCCTGTGCCAACCTCCGGGTTTCTGGAAGCGCTGCGTTTCTTACCGCTACCCCTGGCAAGGCTCGGAAAAAGCCGAGAAAACCATTCAATGGCCAAGTGAGACCGATAGGAGCCGAGAGAAGCCGAAAAAAAGGGGCGTATCTCATGAATACACATAGCCACATAGATAACACGGACAAACAAACAAGATAGCTGCTTCTATATCCAGCACTCAAAGAATATCACAGACATTTGCAGAGCTTTTATTAGATGTTACAAAAATAAAATAATGACTTGGATCGCATTATTGAGGAGTTTGGTGATAAAACGAGTGATCAGGAGATGATTTATCGGTATGCACTACTATGAAGAGGTATGTGAAAAATACAGCGAACAAGGGGTGGGGCAGGGCTGGAGATGCAGTACTGAGTGCCCTGTTGATATGCAGTACTGAGTGCCCTGTTGATATGCAGTGCCTTTTAAACCTGTTTTACTGTGAAAAAAACTTTTAAACAGCACGTCTAAAATAAACTGCTCGTGTGAAAATAAATTGGACCTGACGCACCTGAAACATGCTGAATAAATGGACCGCTAAGGGTTAAACTTAGGGAACCAGGCTAGTCCCATAAACCACGGCATTGCCGTTGTATTTATTGTTGGAGCCCCTCTAGCCTCCTGGTCCTGGGTGTTTCTAGCGGGGTTGTTACAGTTTCAGTCGTGTCTATGCCTACACAAACTGGTTAGCTGTCAAACACTGTAGCGTCCATGTGTTAACATGTCTGTCAATGCCTCTGCCGTACATTGCACTCAAGATTATTAACTCAAATATCCTGTGCAATACGAAGAAAAGTTCATTCCAAACCCTTAACTGTCCATTCTTTATTATAAATGTAGGGATTTGTAAATATCTGTCAAAGATAAACTTGCTTACATTTCTGACAAAAGAAATTCTAACCGGTTGTCACACTTGTTCCAGGTTTTGCTGTAATAAAAACAAAATAGAATGAAAATAGAAAACAACTGAGCCCATGAAACAAAGCAGTTTCGAAGCAAGACATTTAAAAAAAAAAAAAAGACTGTCCGACCATTTGGAACAAGAAAATATGCTTTTTCTTATCGCAGTTTGTTGCAATTCCTTTAGGCACATTCATAGTTCATATTAGTTTCATAGCAAAACAAGTTTATTCATCAATGATAAACAGCATGTTTACACGTTTGACAATTGTCATTTGAATCTGTGATATCCCTACATTTGATATTTTCTGACAGACACATTTTCTTCAGTATCATGTGTCTGTTAACCACACCATTTAAAAATGTTAACCTTGTGTATTTGAACCAATGCATTTGACCTCGTGCTATAGTTAAGTGACATTCAAAATATCTGTGTGTTAAGCTTTAGGGTGGTTCATTTATCCTTGGTTGTTGGTATCTCTGCTCACCAACAGAGTTATCTGTTATCCTAATTGCTCAGGTTGTGACAAGCGTCAGGTTTCAGGATGCACCCAGCACTTAAATAAACGTGTTGTTTTCCACATACAGGGGCGAGTGAATGTTTGGTCACATTGGGCTTGCAGCCTAAAAGTGTCCATCTGTTAATCTCTCTGTCCTTTTCAAAATCATTCCAAGATGTATCTTAGAAGCTATTGAAAATACTGAAACATATTGTCCATCAGTTGAATTGACTATGCCACAAACAAACTTCTCCAGTGACATTTGAACCAGGGATCTTTGTTATTCCAAACTTAAGCCCCTAGACTCTAGAACTACCCCAAGCTTGTATGGATGACACAGACATTTACTTTTGTACTGTGTGTGTAGTGACTTCGTTACTAGCGGACATTGAAGCATTTTATGGCAGAAGACAAACAACAAATGTGAAAGTGCTAAATGTAAATTATTATTATGAGTTGGTATATTGGGATTTGGTCGTGAGTCACCAAGAAGAATGCTTATAACTTATTTTTCAGATGAAATTACATTTCTAAAAACAGCCTTGAAAGGTGATCATAATACATTATATTAGTTTATAAACTGTACCATACAGCTTACTTGGCTTCGGCCCAATGCCCCTGGTAGCTAAAAGTGCTTCTTTGATCATTGTTAGAGACAACAAGAAATAAAAGGTTTCAAAAGGTTAGCCAGTGAATATTTGTGTTCTGTCTACTGCATGTGTTTTCTACTTGTATATAATGAGCATTAGATACAATTTGATCATGTAAATTAAGCACATTATCTATGGAGGTGACATTGGTACCTAGTTTCTCTATTTTACTTCAGTTGTGTTATAATTCCCCTGGTAAAAAATGAAACGGTGGTACTACCTATTAGCTGAGGGAGATTTATTTTCCTTCATTTCAGTACATTCAAACTTTTGCTTTTTATTTTCAGGAAATTTGAGGAGGAGCCCCACTGTCAAAGAGTCTACATACTGTATTCTGAAGAAGGTGGTTATCAAGTGACTGCATTACGCCCCAGATAGGGCGGGTGTAAGTAAGATAGCCACGAGAGAAAACAAGTTAGAGAAGAACCCCTCACCTCTTGTTTTTATACACTCTGTTTTAACAAGTCAAGTAAACCAAGAAAAAATCCATAAAGTGAATTTAGTATACCTTCACAAATTATTCTTTGCAAAGAAAATGCTTAACATCTGCGTAAAGTATTTGTTTGTGTATATACACCACCGGTCAAAAGTTTTAGAACACCTCCATTTTTCCAGTTTTTATTGAAATTTACGCAGTTTAATGTCTCAATGTACTCTGAAATTAAAGCATAGAACAAATAAACATTTGGAGATAAAAAAGAAATCATGGAATCGTTTTGTTTAACAAAATTTAATCTAAATTTTTGACTCATCAAAGTAGCAACCTTTTGCAGATATAACAGCCGAACACACTCGTGGCATTCTTTCTACAATGGAAATCAAATATTGTTCGGAAAGTTCTTCCCAACACTGTTGCAGAAGTTTCCACAAATGTGTTGCACTTGTAGGTTGCTTTGCTTTCACCCTTCTGTCCAGTTCATCCCAAACCAGCTCGATGGTGTTTAAGTCTGGAGACTGTGCTGGCCATTCCATGATTTGAAGCCTACCGTCTTGTTCTTTTTTTCTAAGGTAGTTCTGACATAGCCTGGAGTTAAGTTTTGGGTCATTATCTTGCTGTAGGATGAACCCCTGACCAACTAGGCGTATACCAGAGGGTATTGCATGGTGTCACGAATTCTGCGTGTTCAGATTTCTTTACGTACTCTTTTGAATTGCTCAGCACACACTCTTGTCTCAGGGGAGACGTTAGGAGGACAGAGATGGTATTACTCCTAGTGGGATATAGTTCGTGCTCTGGACCCGCAGTATATTCAGATGACTAATATAGTACTCAAGAAATTGACAGACTCATGTATTTAAAGTTTTACGAATCAGAGTATGATTAATACTCTTTCGGTTTATTAAATGGTTGGATATTGGACCGCGCAGTTGCAGGCTACGTCGTATCCCCAGCTGACAGACACACTGGATAGTCCAGCTTCTTAACAGATATCACCATTAACACTTTAATACATGTAAATACATGTTAATCAAGGCCGACAAGCTGGCCAAGAACATGCCACTTAAAGTACCCAATGGTCTATTTCAGCACATTCAACAAAACACTCTCCTAACTCTAAAACATAGTGTAAGTCCCTTATAGCAATACATGCAATACATGTGAGGTAAAATAATAATTGATTAATGCTTACCCTAAAAGGATATGACTGTCTTCACCAGGCAAATTAAACTGAGTTTAATCAGCTCCGCTGTATTTTGGTTTGCAGAAGATGGACCACCTTACCCTGTCTCGGATGAGTGTGGTACTCCATTGTAATTACTTAGGAGTTATATAGGCTTTTCGTCTCATTGGAATACATGGGACACCTCAATTAAATCCAGTCATTAATCTGTTGAGACAGCTCCTATCCCTTTTATAAACAACAATTTTTAAAAGATCCAGACCAACTTTTCAGAATTAATAAGTGTCATGACCTCAATAAATTCAAGACTTCATATTTGTCTAACTCCAAACTTTATGATCTCACTCCTTGCTTCCCTCCGAGCCCCTCCTTTATCTGAAAAGTCAAGTGAACCAAGGTTCCCAGGATCTTGGTTTACTATATAATATAAGAACACTACTGTTTATATGTGATTACAAAACATCATTTTTATATGTGTTAAACGTGAGAGATGTTCTCAATATGTGACATCATCTTCTAATTGATTATATTTTGCTAAATTAAAGGTATGTGTTTCTTTTAACCTCATGTCGTTTCATCATTTTGTTAATGAGTCAGTTTTAATTCCATATACCAGTGTCTAACAGAGTATTTGACAAAAGATTGTCTCATACAACATTCAAGTCAATTAGTTTCACTAAGTTTAAGTGATAATAGTTTTCATTACGATTTTTCTTTTATTACTAAAAAGATACACTAATCAGGCTCTGACCTGTAATTGACTCCTGAGTGTATGCTATTGCCAATAATTTCCACAGTCTCCTGTTTTCTCCAAAACCAGAGTCTGTGCAAACACTTTTTAGATCTATGACCCATCAATGTCTGTTTAAGCCATAATTTTTGCATGTTATTTCAAGATATATTCCTGGCTGTGCTAGGTCACTGATTCCATAAACCTTAAATTCCAAATCTGTAAGATTTGCAACTTTTACTGGCGTGGAATGCAAGAAGACCCTCTCCTCCTTTTACACGCCATCTGATAAGGAGAGAGGCTCCCCTTGTAATGCAGCAGTTTCACAGAACCCCATTATAATGACTTCATCTACCATCATTAGACAACAGTATAGTGGATTAATAACAAAGTACATTATAGTATATTATTACAAACTTAACACAAAAACATAACACAACACCTTTTATATCCTATAATTCAGTGGATATCATAATGTCTAGAAGTCTTATTGTTCAATAAAAGAAGAAAGAAACTGTACTACTTTCCTATTTAATTAAATCGAATGCTGCTCCAGGTTTTAATCTTCTTATCAATACAGTAAAGTTATGAACAAGCAATAATACTTGTCAGTTTTAAATAATATGTTTTCTTATTATAGCAAATACTTAAAACATATTATTAATCTTATGAAATCAAATAATTATTTTTAGTTTCAAATATCATGCTGTCTAAAAAGGAGTTGATCATTTATTTTATTAATTTATAATACCTTCATGTCTAATTTCTAGTTTTTACTAATATGAACTATAGACAGTGTAAATTATCACTAAACCTTTTTAACTCTAAATGTGGCATTTCAAAATAAACTTTTAATTAATTTACTTCAGTTTAACAGTTGCTCCTAGAATTTGTAATATCACGTTATTTCTTTAGTGAATCCCTCTTAAGATTTAAATCCAAATACAGGCCAGTATAAATGCATTCAACTTTTATATATTTTATAATGACTGAACTAGGCTTGACCCTGTCCTTTGTTCATACAAAAATCCATTAACCAAAACAGGTTTTTACCCTACGACCTTGGCTGTTAGATTAATTCATGGGTTGTAAAGAATCTCTTTCTTATCTTGTCTTTAGAAACATAAATTTGTAGGTGTGATTAAGTTCACTTTTTAGCCGGAATGGTGCTTTTATCAAGCGTCATGCTTTGTCAAGATAAGATATACAAGGCGGTAAATCGTGCAATATTTATATATTTTAGAATTTCTCCAATTGCTAAGTGTTTGATTAGAAACATATGTAGACTGACCTATTTCATGGAGCAAGAGATCCATCTACTGACAATACAAGGATACTCTCTTTATCCTTCCTTCAAAAACCTCTAACACTTTATTTTTATATCAAAGTACATTCCATATTTGAAATTGCCTAGTACATGTCCAGCATATCCACACGTTCCCAGCAGGATTCAACTTCTGTGCCGGGTTCAGTTCTGGTCGGCTCACGAAGACGATCACAGGCCTCTTTGTCCAGAGTTTAGCATCACAGGTGTGAGACGCCATCTTCCTCACTTTGTACCTACAAGATACTTGGACACGTTTAGCTGGGACACCTTCTGCACATTCTAATTTACCTAGATGTGCCCATTTCACTAGGTGACCTCCTTCACAATTCATGCATTCAGTTCCTCTTAATATCTTTTGGGTCTACATTTAAATGAGAGAAAGAAATCCCTGTAGAATCTTTGCATTCAAACAGAATTCTACAGTGTTTAGCCAAATGACTGCAGGCGGACAAAGTTTAGGTCCGGTCACTGATGACTTGCTTTGGCACATATTACATGCACACCTAACAAGAGGATTATGTTTTAATTTATGTGTCAGGGTTAATTCTGCACCCTGTACAATAGTTCTGGATCTGTACACATTATGGCTATACATTTCCTTCTGTTCGCACAAAGTCACTTTGCAAGGTACGCCATCCATCCAGAATACAGAGGGAGGCCAAAACTCACTGTTATTCATATTTTCTGGTATCCAATTATTGTTCTGCCCTACATCATCAGTTGGCAGACACAATACAACTGAATCTGAATCAATTGATGAACCATGAGCCTTAGCTACTGAAATCCTCCATGCAAAAGGAGTCAATGTTTTACTGACCAGCCTAGCTGATTCAGCTTCACTTGCGACAATGGCGCTGCAAAATGCTGTGGTAGCCGTTTTGGTTCAGGGTGCCACTCACTCTGTGCAAGTCGCCGACTCTGGATCCAGCAAAAGAGCCCCAGACCATCACTCTTCCTCCTCCATGTTTGACAGTTGGTGTCACACACCGAGGAACCATCCTTTCACCTACTCGACGGCGTACAAAAACCCTGCGTGATGAACCGAAGACCTTCTTCCAGTCTTCAGTAGTCCACTGGCGGTGCTTCATGGCCCAGGCAAGCCTCTTTTTCTTATTTTGCCATCTTAGCAATGGCTTTCTTACTGCCACTTGAGCTGTCAAACCTGCAGCTCGAAGTCTTCTCTTCACAGTTGAAACTGAGACTTGCTTACTTTGACCAGTGTTAAGCTGTGCTTGAAGCTGTTGTCCTGTGAGCTGCCTATCACGCAAGCTGTTGACTGTCAGAAACTTGTCTTCTGAATCTGTTGTGGCTTTGGGTCTGTGTGACAGTCTGGCTCGCAGTGGTGAGGTGTGATGACGTCACGGACCAGGAAGTAACTGAAACCAAAACAATGGATGGGCGGGAGAAGCTGAGTGCAACGGCACTCAGCGTATTTATTAATAAACAAACAAAACAAAAGATTTAAACAAAACAGAAACCAAAGGGCACGAGGGCCAAACGAATAAACAGACAAACAAGTAAGTGGCGTGCTGGCTAATCCAGCACGTTTTAGCAATTGTTTTATGTCGTTATTTCTCGTTCTCTCTCTCCGCTCCCCGTACTCTGTACACTCCAACACTCCACCCACGCAGAATGGACAGCTGCAGGTTCTTATACTCTGGCCGAGGGGTTAACTAGCTGTTAATTATCTTATTACCCTCGGCCACAGTCTGCAGCGTTTGGTAAGGATGCATGACTGTCAGCTAGTTAAATAATCAGTAGCTGATCAGTCATGCATCCTCACGAAGCTTTTAAATATAAATAATAAAAGACGCGGCGCTTTTCACTGCGCCGCAAACAAAACACAAATAATAATAAACAGGGCGGGACACTCCGCCACACATGCCCCCCTTGTGCGCAGCACACATGGCCTTTTGGCCACCTCCCCTTATTCCCTAAAGTCCCGGCTAGCAGTCCCGGCGCAGGAACAGGGGCAGCAACGGGCCAAAGGTGGCGGCCACGGTGGGATGTCCTCCTCCCACCCAAACAGCCGTAGCGTTCCAATGGCCAGCGCACAGGCGGCTCCTCTGGCCAAAAATTTTTGGGGTGGTCTCCAGACCTGCCCCCCTTCTTCATGGCCGGCAGCTCCTCCGTGGGGCTCCGCCACCCTCTCCTGCAGCGAAATTGCTGCGGGGAGCTGGTCTCCTGACCTCCCCTTCTTCATGGCTGGCAGCTGCCCTTCATGGGGCTCCAGCCACAATATTTCCTTCCGCGAAAGTGCGGCTGGGGAGCTGGTCTCCTGACCTCCCCCTTTTCCGTGGCCGGCAGCTCCCTTCATGGGGCTCCAGCCACAGTATTTCCTGCCGCGAAAGTGCGGCTGGGGGAGCTGGTCTCCTGACCTCCCCCCCCTTTTCCGTGGCCGGCAGCTCCCCTTCATGGGGCTCCAGCCACAGTATTTCCTGCCGCATGGCAGGACTGGTAGCGACCCCAGGCAAAACAAGACCCTCGGGAGGCGACGGCAGCAGCAGCGGACCCTCGGGAGGCGACGGCAGCAGCAGCGGACCCTCGGGAGGCGACGGCAGCAGCAGCGGACCCTCGGGAGGCGACGGCAGCAGCAGCGGACCCTCGGGAAGCGAACTCAGGAGGGGAGCCCCTGGCCATGGAGGCGGCAGCGGGAGCTCCACTTCTCCCTCGTACCCTATAACTGGTGGCTCTCCAGGTGATGCGGAGCAACAGGCAGCCCCAGGCGATGCGGAGCAACAGGCAGCCCCAGGCGATGCGGAGCAACAGGCAGCCCCAGGCGATGCGGAGCAACAGGCAGCCCCAGGCGATGCGAGACAGGCCTTCTTGGGCGAAGCGAGGCAGGCATCCTTGGGCGAAGCGAGGCAGGCATCCTTGGGCGGCGAGGCAGGCATCCTTGGGCGGCGAGGCAGGCATCCTTGGGCGGCGAGGCAGGCATCCTTGGGCGGTGCGAGGCAGGGCAGGAGCAGTTCTTCCCATGATGGTGGATGTGGAACCAGCAGGTATTCACCCTCTGCTGGTGGAGGTGGAGATGGAACCAGCAGGTATTCACCCTCTGCTGGTGGAGGTGGGAGGGGCAAGCAGTCCTCCCACGGCGGTTGGGCGGAACCAGCAGGTATTCACCCTCTGCTGGTGGAGGTGGGAGCGGCAAGCTGTTCTCCCACAGCGGTTGAGGCGGAACCAGCAGGTATTCACCCTCTGCTGGTGGGGCTGGGAGCGGCAAGCTGTTCTCCCACGGCGGTTGAGGCGGAACCAGCAGGCATTCACCCTCTGCTGGTGGAGGTGGGAGGGGCAAGCAGTCCTCCCACGGCGATTGAGGCAGAGGTGGAGACAGAGGCAGCTCCTGCTGCTCTGCTCCTAGTGGTGGTGGAGACAGAGGCAGCTCCTGCTGCTCTGCTTCTAGCTGTGGAGACAGAGGCAGCTCCTGCTGCTCTGCTCCTGGCGGTGGTGGAGGCAGAGGCAGCTCCTGCTGCTCTGCTCCTGGTGGTGGTGGAGGCAGAGGCAGCTCCTGCTGCTCTGCTCCTGAAAGTGGCGGAGGCAGAGGCAGCTCCTGCTCCTCTGCTCCGGGCGGTGGCGGAGGCAGAGGCAGCTCCTGCGGCTCTCCTCCTGGTGGTGGTGGAGGCAGAGGCAGCTCCTGCTCCTCTGCTCTGGGCAGTGGCGGAGGCAGAGGCAGCTCCTGCTGCTCTGCTCCTGGAGGTGGCGGAGGCAGAGGCAGCTCCTGCTGCTCTGCTCCTAGTGGAGGAAGCGGTGGAGGTGGCGGAGGCAGAGGCAGCTCCTGCTGCTCTGCTCCTAGTGGCGGAAGCGGTGGAGGTGACGGAGGCAGAGGCAGCAGGTATTCTTCCTCTGCTGCTGGAGACCTAGGTTCTGGACCTGTGGGCTTCCCCCTGGGCGCTGGATGTGCGGGCTCCCCCTTCTGGGCGCTGGATGCACGGGCTCCCCTTCTGGGCGCTGGATGCACGGGCTCCCTCTTCTGGGCGCTGGATGCACGGGCTCCCCCTTCTGGGCGCTGGATGCACGGGCTCCCCTTCTGGGCGCTGGATGCTCGCGCTCCCCTTCTGGGCACTGGATGCTCGCGCTCCCCTTCTGGGCACTGGGCACAACGGGACTTCAGGCTCATCCCTTTCCTCATCTGTGTCCCGGTCGACCTCTGGGCAGCTTTCCTCCTCATGCCCATATCGATGGCAGTATGTACACCACTCCTCCGTGGAGTCCTCCCTGTGTACCCACCATGCGAGATCCCATGGCCGGAGCTCAGGATCCATCCTTTGGCTTCCACTGTCCCTCTGTTGTGGGGCTGGCCATTCCTCTCTCCTCCCTTTTTCTTCCCATTTTTTTTTAATTTATTTATTTTTTTCCCCTTCACAAAAAAACACTTTTGAAAAAAACAAAAAAACGTCCTTTTCCTGGTCCGGCTCTTGAGGCGTTGTTTATCCACTTCTGACACCATACGTGACAGTCTGGCTTGCAGTGGTGAGGATGATGACGTCACGGACCAGGAAGTAACTGAATCACAAACAGTGGATGGGCGGGTGAAGCTGAATGCTATGGCACTCAGCGTTTTAATAAACAAATAAACAAAACAAAAGATTTAAACAAAACAACAAAACACAAACCAAAGCAAAGGGCACGAGGGCCAAACGAATAAACAGCAAACAAGTAAGTGGCGTGCTGGCTAAACCAGCACGTTTTAGCAATTGTTTTGTACTCTACGCGCTCTCTCTCCGCTCTCCCGTACTCTCCTCTGTACACCCCCTCCAGAACGGACAACTGCTCGTTCTTATACTCTGGTCGAGGGGTTAACTAGTTGTTAATTATCTTATTACCCCTCGGCCAGAGTCTGCACGCGTTTGGTAAGGATGCATGACTGTCAGCTAGTTAAATAATCAGTAGCTGATCAGTCATGCATCCTCACAAGGTTTTTAAATAATAATAAAAGACGCGGCGCTTTTACCCGCGCCGCAAATAAAAATACAAATAATAATACATAGGGGCGGGACACTCCGCCACATGGTCTGTCTGTCTTCCTTTGTTAATTGCCTTTTTCTCGCCATTATGATAGCAATATACTACTTCCTGCAGTACAATACTGTCCAAATAATGCTTAAGAGGGTGTAGTAACACAGTCTATTCCAACACTGCTTTTATACAGACAGAGGGTTTGTAAGTAATCAACAAAAGTTGGGACACCTGTAGGAATTGTTAGCATCAACTTTCAAGGCTTAATTTACTTCCATTGCTGAAGAACATCTGTAAGTTGTTAACCCATTACTTGTTCCCTGAAAAGGCCTTTTATATAACTCTGAAATGTACATTATTTTTCAGTTTTTGGTAACCTAAACTTTTTTTTTAACCTCTGGCAGTTTACCGCTTACCTTTGTACCATTTCAGGTTATTCACTGGACTTGAACTGCTTAAATTTCAATAAAAACTGGAAAAATGGGGGTGTTCTAAAACTTTTGACGGTAGTGTATATATATTGGATACATGAGTGTTTGTAGACAAAATGTATGCATACAAAATGTAAAATATGTGCTCACACACCCCGAACTATGTTTGTGTTGCATATAAATAACAAAAAGCAGTGGATCCATCCTGTAACGTGTAAGCGCAATACATGTGACTAAGTACCTGTTTGTAAATATTTAAACTGTTATATATATATATATATATATATATATATATATATATATATAAATCTATATAAATAATATATATATATATATATTACTGCCTCGATTACTGCAACTCCCTCCTCATTGGCCTTCCCTCCTACACCTTCACACCACTACAGCAAATTCAAAATGCCTCTGCCCGCATCATCTTCAACCTCCCCCGCTCCTCTCATACCTCCCCTCTTCTCCTTCAGCTACACTGGCTCCCTGTTTACTATCGCTGCTTATTCAAATTCCTTACTCTAGTCTATAAATCCCTCCATGGTCTCGCCCCACCCTACCTGGCTGCACTTATCTCTTACTATGTTCCCCCCCATCCCTTACGCTCTCAAACTCTGTTGTCCCTTTCGGTTCCACCCTCGCCCAATCCCGTTTTCGTTCCTTCTCCCTCCTGGCTCCCCTTCATTGGAATAAACTTCCACTCCATATAAAACAGTCACCTACACTACACAGTTTTCGTTCCTCCCTTAAAACACATCTTTTCACCCTAGCCTATCCCACTGTGTCCCCTAGTCCCTAACCCCCGGTCAGGACCCTGCTTGTTTGCCCAACCCTGCCCTAGCCTCTGTTCTCACAGTAGCATCACTCTTTATTTTCTCACCCTTGCCCAATAAACGTACCTTTTTCCTTCTGCCATTTATCTTGATTGTACCGCTTAGTTTATTAATTGTAAAGCGCCTTGGTCAAAGGCGCTATATAAATATAAATAAATAAAAAAATTAAAAAATTAAAAATATATTATTATATATATTATGAACGAGGGACGGCTTTTGAATCAGAGATCTTGCAGAATCTGATTAGTTTATATGGGTGCAAGAAAAGCCGTACGACCCCTTGTCATCCTCAGGGGAATGGGTCATGTGAACGCCTGAACCAAAAGATTATAGCGTAGTTGAGTTCCCTTAGAGATGAAGAGCAGGAGCACTGGGTTGATCATTAACAGGAACTGTTACATGCTTATAATAATTCTGTTCATGAGAGTACAGGTATCCCCCCATTCTATGTGATGTTCGGACGACATGCCCACCTACCTGTGGACTTTGTGACCGGAACGATCCCCCTGGAGAGTCGGCAGACGCTTGGAGGATGGATGCATTCACATCAAATGGACACTGGAGCGTGCCTATGCCACTGTGAAGGCGCATGTACGGAAACGGCAGAGGCATGATGGAAATAGATATAGGTCGTCGGGCGCAAGACACTCCGTTACTTCCTGGAGAGAGAGTTTTGCTCCGGAACTTCCGAAGGCGAGTGCATGGTAAGTTGGCCCCACGTTGGCACCCTACCCCTTATATTGTTGTTGCTTCCCTAGGCCCCAGCAGTCCAGCTTATCGATTCTGGCTCGAGCACCAAGATGGTCCTGAGAGGATGATCCATCGTAACAACTTGAGGGTGTGTCCCCAACTGATGGCATCACCTGACCCCCCGGAGGGAGCCCGTGTAACTGAACAGGGGGCACCAGTTGGAATACAGAGGGACGGGGTGAGACCCTTTTTCTTCCCAGTCCAGGCGTGGCCAAGGCCAGTTGAGAGACCCGCTGCACGACCGGAATACATCAAGGACGAGAGAGATGGACCAGTACTGGTAGCCCTGCCTATGGCCGAACCTGACCTTGTAATTGGAGGTGGGGGAGAGAATAGACCTGGTAGTAATTCCTGGCAGAGAGCCAGTAGAACCCTTGAGGAGATCCACAAAGGAGAATAGAAGTAAGATGCCTGCCCGTTACCAGGATTAATCAGGGTTATTGCCATTGTCGGGACAACAATAGTTAAAGTGGGGGGAAATGTCACAAGTGACCATATGCCTATGTTTAATTTGTTTTTTTCCACTGCACGTATTTAGTAGTGTGTGTATTTTATTTTGATTGTTTTTTTCTTTTATATTCTGTTTGTTTTGCACTGTGTTTTGCTGCATTGATTATTAATTGTCTTTTGTTCGGTGCACAGGTGAAACGGAGTTGGGAATAAGTTTTTTTTTCTTGTTTCACAAGCACTGTGCACACGGACCTCAAGTCACCCCCCAAACAATTGGCAGGTACCTAAACACACCTGGAATTAGAAGGGCTATGGGGTATAAAAAAGGGTGTGGAACTAAGACAGCAGCGTTGGAACTAGGAAGAACTGGAATAGGAAAGAGAGAAGCCAGGAGAAATAAACGAAAGCAAAAAGGACGAGAATAGGTACAGTGAGCGGCTGGGATTTTTTTTGTGCACGGACAGTGTCAGTTTCATTTTGTTTTTTTTTGGACACACTTTGGGAGGACTGTGGCACTTGGTGATTGAAGACAATTGAAACAAGGCACTGACAATCTTTGCATTTTGTTTAGGTTTGGTGTTAAATCGGGCAGCTTCGCTGTGAACTCTGTATACTGTCGGCTTTCCTACAGCACAAGTGTACTTATCCAGTATACTAGAAGACAAAGTTTTTTAGAGACCTTGTTGTATTGAACTGTTTATTTCTTTTAGTGTTTCTATTGTCTGTGTACCTTCCTCTTTTGAAACTCCGGTGGTTGTTTTGTATGGGATTACCGTGAGGACCTAAAGGCTATGTCTGCAAGCAGGAAAGTGTAGCTTTAAATTTTTTTTTTCTCAAGCTTGTGTTTTAGGGTGGTGTTTTTTTTTATTGTTGTTAAATTGAATTTACCTGAGATTAGTTGCTACTACCGTTATTGCTTAAAGTTCTGAGTACTTACATTGGATCAGTACAGTTGAAGGTGTGGGATGCGGGCTCCTGGTGGCGGACAGCTCCAGTCTGTGAGTGGTAGCACCTTCTCTGAATAATGGATACTCGCCGGGTCTTCGCAGCAGAGCGGGGACCGGACAGACAGCGCGTGGGGGCAGTGAATTCCAACCTGTGAGACGGCAGCATATCACCGAGGGGCTCGGGGCGGAATAAGGAGAGAGACGTGGGTCAAGCAAGTGCCAGCAGGGAAGTAAACCAGCCTGCGCTGGACTACCATAGTAACTATAGTGGTGACTTACCTTGCGTTCATTCCCTGAAGGTGGTTCTTGCTTGTCCCTCCCAGGTTCCCCCTGAGTAGTATACGCTTTGTTTGAACAGGGGTATATAGTTTGTTATTATTTATTCAGAAAAATAAACTGGTCAGTAAAAATGGGAAAAAACAAAATAAAACAGACTTTAGAAAAAATAAAAATAAAAGTTTGAAAACAAGGATATGCAGTTTGTTCTTTATTTCAGAAAGTAAAATGAGCAGTAAAAAGGGTACAAAGTGTTGAAAAATAAAATTAGTAAAAAGGTAAAACAAAAATGTATAAAGTGTTTTGAAAAGCAAGTTTTGAAAATAAAATGAGCAGTAAAATGTTAAACAAGGTTACAATGCGTGTACTTAAACATTCTCCCCCTGTCTTGTGACGTTTTGTAGTTTTAATGCAAATGTGGAAATCCCACCTCCCATCCTGTCACATGGTTTGGTAGCCGTTTTGAAATATTGCCCAATCATCTTAATTCATTCATAGACTCTATTTCTCACAGTCTTCTACTATTCTGTCAAGTTTCATCAGTCTACTATATTCTACCATAAGATTATACTGAAATATATGGATATAGACCATTGCTGATATTTGATTGGCTGGCTTTGGTGGCCATGTTTTTTAATGCAGCGACTTGCTTTGAACAAATCTAAAATAGGACCCAACCATGAGTGTGTGCCAATTTACGTGCCGATCGGCATAGAGGCCTTGTGGCTGTTTTTGACAAGAAGACTTTTGAATATTGTCCACAATTGGCACAAAATCCAATCTGGCTGCCATACCTTGTGACATATAGCCTTCAATTTTCTTGTGGGTCAAGTAACTATAGGTATCTACTTTCGTACTAATTTTCGTGAGTTTCCGTCAAGCGGTTTTCATTTTATCGCCATTTAGCAGATGTGGCGGAATAATATTAATAATAATAATAATAATAATAATGTTAATCCTAACAGGTGTCCAGCATCTACGTTGCCTGACCCCCTAATAAATTGCTACAAACCTTAAATGTGACTGTTTGTCTGTCTGAGGGAAAGAGAACACTGTTGTACACTATCTGTACCCCGCATGCAGCTAAGGGCGTCGCTCGAATATAAGAAACTAGGGGGCCCCAGCACTGGCTAGCAACATTGCTGGTCATGTGCTAAGGGTGTTGCTGGTATGTTCGTTTGAAGATAAGAAACGGTCCAGAGCCAATGGCGAATCTTTGCAATAAATGGTAAAAACATGGTTGCAATGCAGTTACATAAAAATGAAAAACAAATTTAAAAAGGGAGAAATGTGAATTGTTAACACGTGTGGAGGCTGCATGTCCAGAGCTATATTGCCCCGACACAGAAGTAAGCGACACAGGATGGCTTTAAACAGAGAAGAGTGTCTGTTGAAAAAAAAACAAATGTTTAAAATAAGGAACAACCTGTTAAATGTACATACTTAGCCTAACATAAATAAACCCTGTACATAAGTTAACATTTTAAAAACCTTATTGCATTATTTATTTTACACAGTTGGATGTACAAGCATGTGTAAAACAGCACGGTCGGGTTCTGAAATGTCCGTACCAAGTGTCTTGAGTTTAAAACATTAAAATGTCCAATAAAAAAAGAATACAAACCTTGACTATCAGCTGCCGCTATGTTAGACTTGTTACAATGTGTTTACTTAAACTGAAGAAATAAAACAGTTTTAAAATAAAACGCTACAAACCTTTTCAGTGTCAGTGCTTGTCTGTATCTGACTGAACAAACTGAGAGAGAATTGCAAGTGTGGCTGGCAGTTCCCCCCTTCCTGTCATGTGTTTGTAGTTTTTACAGAAGTTTTACCTCAATTAAAATGGTAAATAAAACTAAAGTATAGAGTTGTGGTTGTATTTTCTTTATATTAATTTATACAAATAAAATAAGGCATATGTTGACCCAGCCGTGCAGAAAGACCAGTTTGGGTCTCTCTTGGCAATGCTGGAGCAGCCTGTAAGCTTATGCAGAAGTAAATGAACACAAAAGTTTTCAAAACTACAGACTGAAGTATTATCAACTGAACAAAACAGTCTTTAGGCACGTATTTAAACCCGGTGTTTATGCTGAAATGCACAGATCATGAATTTCTATTTAAGTTTATTTAGTTTAAAGCTTAAACGTCAAAAAAAATGCTACAAACATCGACTATCAGCGGTCATATTTTAGACAATTTCCAACTTTGTTACAATGTATTTACTTTAAAACAAAAAACAGCAACAGATCAAATAAACCACTAAGCACACTGCTGCAACAAGAGGAGGACATTCCCAGGCTCCACGCAGAGCTAGAACATGGACAGGAGGAGCTCGAGACAGCAAAAGCAGAGATTTACAGCCTCCGAGGGTCGTCGGAAACTGATTTCAACTCAAATACTTTTACTTGGAGTTAAAACAACCTCTCCAATTGTGAACAATACTGAGGCAGAGAGCCTAAAGGACTCAGTAAAAACTCTACAGGGTTGTGGCACGGCTCTGGGATAGACCAACGTCTCCAAGAAGCTGTTCCAAGCACTGCTCAGAGCATGACCTCACTCCCTGAATACACTGCACAACCCAGAAGGAAAGTCCCTGGCGAGCCCAGAGCCCAGTCTACAACTCTGCAATACGCAATGGTGAAGCACACCAACCTGAACTGAGAACTAATGGTTTACACCACAAGTTAACGTCAACTATCAGCAGCTAAAAAGAGCATCACCACTGAGGGACACACCAGTCATATCCAGGACATTATTGACGATTTGGGGACTGACAAGTGATCTGTATAAGGCCAGACTGCTCTCTCTCACACTTGCAGACACAGTACTGGAGTGGACATCTACATTGTCAGCTGAGACCAGGAAAAACTGAGAAACTGTGTACTG
Organism: Acipenser oxyrinchus oxyrinchus; assembly: GCA_030684275.1. Taxonomy (NCBI): domain Eukaryota; kingdom Metazoa; phylum Chordata; class Actinopteri; order Acipenseriformes; family Acipenseridae; genus Acipenser; species Acipenser oxyrinchus. The sequence continues at coordinate 19,996 of JAGXEW010000429.1, forward strand.
CCTTAACAGGGAAATGCTCCAAACCACAGCAAACCCCAGCCCAGAGGGGAAGGTAAACCTGACAGCCCTACACCTCACCAGAGTGGGGAAACACAGTGTTATAGATCCATCCATCTATCACTAACAAAATGTAGGTATTTTTTGGAACTGCCTCTGAAACACACCAAACACATCTATAACTGTATATTTTTATCATTTCAAGGGCAACTTGGTTTCTGGGTTTTGACTGAAAATATTTGCAAGCTGAAATAGTTTGAGATATGTGATGAAGAGCGAATGAATCCAAATCAACAATCTCCCTCTCGACCGATGAGGGCACTGTACAACAGGAACTGCGGGCTTTGTACTGAATGGTTGGGCAGTTCATTCCGGGGACAGTCGGAAGCCGGCCATTCAGGAAGAGGGTGGCGTTACGGTACCTGGAGTCATTGCCCTAGTACGGTGAGCGAAGTTTCAGTCATGAATTGGAGGAGATGTGATTGAACTAGCTATCGGAGGGGCAGGGATTAGGGTACTTTAGGGGACGTGACACCGTAATCGGTTCCTTTGTTGTGGTTAATGGGAGGAGACAAGGACGGGATCCTTGAATGAAGTGTGGGTCCATTGATTAAAACGTTTGTATTTGTTTTGTCAGGCGGCTGATATGAAGCTGGGAGCTGCCGCGAGAAGCCAGCCGGACCTGAACGCACAAGAGCACCAGCACTCAGAGCACCGCATCTGCACCAGAGCACACAGTCTGGAGACGTGTTGTTCGTGACTGTATTACGTGTGTTGTGTTTGAATTATTATTTCGGGACTGCAATCCCTTTGTTTTGTCGCTGGCAATATCCATTGCTGGGTAGAGTCAGCTTTATTATTTGAGTCCAGTTTTCGCTGGCAATACCCATTGCTGGGTAGAGCCAGCTTTATTATTTAAAAAAAACCTTGTCAAGGAAATTAAAGAACCTGACCTGTGAACTTTGTGTTTGTCCTTTGTCTGGAGCACCTTGAATCACCTGTACACGGAGCACTAAAACCACTTTGCCACAGATATTAAGAACATAAGAAAGTTTACAAACGAGAGGAGGCCATTCAGCCCATCTTGCTCGTTTGGTTGTTAGTAGCTTATTGATCCCAGAATCTCATCAAGCAGCTTCTTGAAGGATCCCAGGGTGTCAGCTTCTCCCTTTTTGTGGATCGGTATTACGTTTGCTATTTTCCAGTCTGTCGGTACAACCCGTGTCAAGAGACTGTTGCATGATCTTTGTTAGCGGTTTGTAAATAACTTCTTTCATTTCTTTGAGTACTATTGGGAGGATCTCATTCGGCCCAGGGGATTTGTTTATTTTAAGAGCTCCTAGTCCCTTTAACACTTCTGCCTCTGTTATGCTAAAGTTATTTAAAATTGGATAGGAACAGGTCAACATGTGGGACATGTTGTCCGTGTCCTCCTTTGTAAAAACCTGTGAAAAGTAATCATTTAATATATTTGCTTTTTTTTCTTCGTCTACGATTTTGCCATTTGTGTCTCTTAGACATTTAACCTCCTCTTTGAATGTTCTCTTGCTGTTATAATATTGGAAAAACTTTTTGGAATTGGTTATAGCCCCCTTAGCAATGTTGGTTTCTATCTCTCTCTTGGCCTTTCTAACTTCCTTTTTGACTTGTGTTTGCAGTTCCAAGTACTCTTTCTGTGTACTTTGTTTTTGGTCCCTTTTAAACGCTCTGTAAAAGTGCCTTTTTCGCTGAATACTTTATTTAATTGATCTATTAAACCATTTTGGCCATTTTGTTTTAGATTTAGATTTGTCTACTTTTGGGACGCAATTGTTTTGCGTCTCTAGTACTACATTTTTAAAAAACAGCCATCCTTTTTCTGTGGATGTTTTCTCTATTTTACTCCAGTCTACTTCTGTTAGTCTCTGTTTCATACCTTCGTAGTTTGCTTTTCTAAAATTGTAAACCTTAGCTTTAGTCGTTACTTTTGGGGCTTTAAAAAACACTTCAAATGAGACCATGTTGTGGTCTGTGTTTGCCAGTCTGACCTCTGTTTTAGTTATTCTGTCTTCGTTATTTGAAAAGACTAAATGAATGCATGCCTTCCCTCCAGTCGGTGCCTTGACAAATTGCGTTAGGAAGCAGTCATTTGTCATTTCCACCATTTCAATTTCGTCCATCGTGCTCTTCACCGGGTTCTCCCATTTTATATGGAGGAAGTTGAAATCCACCATTAGTATGGCTTCTTTTCTACACGCATTTCTAATGTCATTGCATAACAGATTATTTTGCTCGGCATCTGAATTTGGCGGTCTATAGCATGCTCTTATTATTATGCCCTTTGACTTTTTGTCCATTATTCTGACCCATGTTGATTTGCCGTTGTTTTCTTTGCCCAGATTTAACACCTGGGCTTCAAGACTATTTCTTATGTATAGCGCTACCCCTATACCTCTTCTGTCCTGCCTGTCTTTCCTATACAGTGTGTACCCACTAATATTATATTCGTCTCCATCACTCTCAGACAACCATGTTTCTGTAACACCTATTAAAATCATAGTTACTTGTTAGTGCAGTAGTTTCAAGTTCTAACATTTTGTTTCTGAGACTTCTACCATTAAGATAAATACGTTTAATAGCTGTCTTACCTGTGCTGTTGCCCTTGTTTTGATGTGGTCTCCCTTCTGTTTTTTTGTTTTCTCCCCCTTCTTTTCTAGTTTAAATGCTTCTGGTCCTCTTCAAGGATCCTTTCTCCAGTAGATTGGTTCCCTTTCTGTTTAAGTGCAGTCCGTCCCACCTATATAGATAGTCCTTGTTGTAGAATGTGCTCCAATGATCAAGAAAGGTGAAGCCTTCCTGTGTGCACCACGATTTCAGCCATGCATTTTGTTTTTGTATTTCCAGCTGTCCATATGGTCCTTTGTATGGTGCCGGCAGTATCCCAGAAAATACCACAGTTTTGGTCTTGTCTTTTAATTTCCTTCCTAGCTCTCTGAATTTGTTTTGCAGGGATCTTGGCCTGTCTCTTCCAATGTTGTTTGCACAGATGTGGACGACTACTACCGGGTCGTCTCCTGTTCATTCTAGGAGCCTGTCCACATTCTCAGTGATGTGCTTGACAGAGGCTCCTGGAAGGCAGCACACTGTTGTTAAAGGGGGTTCAAACTGCGTAGTGAACTTGCTGTGTTTCTCAATATGGAGTCCCCAACAATCATGACCTCCTTTCTTTTTTCTGCCTGGCCAGCACTGTTTATAGGATCCTGGATGTTGTTCCTTTCGTTCTCTTGATGTTGGCTTTGGTCATCTAAATGAAGTGGCTCAGTGTGGAGTAGTGGTTAGGGCTCTAGACTCTTGACCAGAAGGTCATGGGTTCAATCCCAGCTGGTGGACACTGCTGCTGTACCCTTGAGCAAGGTACTTTACCTAGATTGCTCCAGTAAAAACCCAACTGTATAAATGGGTAATTGTATGTAAAAATAATGTGATATCTTGTAACAATTGTAAGTCGCCCTGGATAAGGGCGTCTGCTAAGAAATAAATAATAATAATAATAATAATAATAATAATAATAATAATAATAATAATAATGTACTTGTCCACTCGTACTTCTCCCACGCTGTCGCCTCACATGCTAGCAGCTGTAGGAGTGGATTTGCAAACTCATACAAGCTCCCCTCACAGGGGTGCTTAATAATTATAAGAACTAAAATAAATGAATAATCAATTGCAATATAACAACAATTACATATTTACCTTTGTAGCACATGAAGGCTTTCTGAAGGTGGCAGGGTAAATCAGTCCACTTTCCATCTGAATTGACTGAAGCACAGAAGAGGTCTGCTCTCCAGTTGCAGTAGATGACATCATCGCTGTTAGACCACTGCCAGTTCTGTGTGTCATCACGATACAGCCCGATCCAGGAATCCCTGAGAGAAGCTCCTGTAATATTTAAGAGCTACTCTGCTTCTTCCTGGCTGCGCACAGTGGCCAGGTCTGTGTGATGCTCTCTACAGTAGCTCTGAGCTTCAGACCAGCTGTTCACAGTTTCCACAAACACGTGTTTTCTTCCTCAGCTGCAGTGCTTAGTTCAAGTTCATCCACTCTCCTCGCCAATCTTGTTACATCAGAAGTAAGGGAGGAAGTTAGGGTTTTCTTCTGGACCATGTCCTTTTGATTAACATCTTTGAGGGCCTGTCGCCATCGACAGCAGCATAGTGGGCAACTCTGGATGCAGATCTCATCTTTGAGGGCCTGTCGTCATCGACAGCAGCATAGTGGCAACTCTGGATGCAGAGCTCATCTTTGGATTCTTCTCACATTGCCAGGCATTGTCTTGCTGATAGCCTTCCAGCTCAGCAGTAGATTAACTTTGCCATTCGATCATCTCAGGCGAGTTGCTTGGTTCTTGAATTGTAGCATTGTAGAGGAGTGCAGAGATTACCAGTTGTTTGGCTGACATTTCCTATTCCTACACTATTATGACTAGAGGCTCTACAGACGAGCTTCTATGGGAAGGTAAATCTAGTAAAAAAAAAAAAAAAGTCATTCACTGTTCAGTTGCTGCCCTGTTGTAGTCATGCAATGGAGACTACAAGGTTAGGCAAAAAAGAAACAAATGAATAAATAAACATTCCACAAATGAAAGGTGTTATAATGTGTGCCACGTTTCCTGTGAATTATTCCTATATCTGGGATACAGGTTAGGGAATTAGTTAAGGAATATTATACAGTAATACCTTGCGTGCTATTTACTGTACAATCATTGACTCACCCCACACATCACACACTCAGCGTCATCAAATTAGGGTTTTAGAGCTAACTGATCTTTTCCTTAACGAGTAACTGGATTATTCCTAATGTTTGTATGAAAATTAGTTAAATCATTTCTCCATGCAAGTCAAGAAAAAGAGAATTTCACAAGCGATGGATAACGATGGTTATCTGACAATGTTCAAAGTTTCTGTGCTTTGTGGTACAACAATAATAGTAAAACTAATTTAAAGGATAATGCAAATAATAAAGGTAATAACAGCTTAAAATACTGACTATAGAAAATATTAAAACAGACAGTTAAATAATCAAGCTCCTGAACGTGTTAGCCATCTAGTGAATACACTCAACAATAGACAGTACAAACAAACACTCAAGATTTATTTCACCAACAGTACGGGTCCTTCCAGGTCAATGACACAACCAAAACGAAGGAACAGATAACATCGCTTCAATCCCTATTTAAACCGCTTGGTGAACGATTGCAGCTGCTTTTTCTGATCTGCAGCTGCCACATCATTCCCCCTCCGGGTCAGTGAGTTCGTGTCCCGAAGCTCCCTCTGTTTTCTGCGTGACCGGCTTCCTTGGATAACAGTAATCGGAATTTATTTAAAATGCTTGTTCTAGTCGGCTACGCCATTTGGGATTGAATACCAAAATGTATACAGTATATAAAATAATTGAATAAAAATATTATGCTTAGCACACAGGTTCTTTTATTGTGTGTTTTCAATATGAGTCCTTCCCTTGTCACAAATACCAGAGAGGCAAGTTAAAAATCAACAAGTCTTTTATTACAGAAGAGAAGAGCTGTAGACAGGAGGAGAAATTCAGCAAATAATATTAACAAATTCAAAAGACAATTTAACCCTTTCACAATTCCAGAAAACCCATAGAGGGGGCAGAGGCAGGTCAGTATCAACTGATAATACAATAGAACAAAATGATGAAAACCAAAACAAAGCAAAACACTCTAAAAATCAATTAAGATAAAACCCAAACAATAATAAAATAAACACAATGATCAAAATAAAGGAATATCAATTACAAACCGTGCAATCACACAAAATTACAAGTGTTTCTAATCTAAAACAAAAACTACGGCAAAACTAAGCTACAAAAGCCCCCTTTTAACAACCTGACGTAACTAAGTGTTGTTAATTTTACAAAACAAACTATAGTAGCTAAGTACAAGTTAACAGCGACGTAGCAGAGAAGATGGCTAATTGCATTAATATACAATAGTAAGAATATATTTCAATAACACACTCCTCTATGAGACTCCTATAAATGCAACAACTAAACAAAACAGTTTACAAACAGTTTAAAACAATGTGCCGACCACGCACAATATTAAAACTACCACACATGCACACAAACATCAGACTGACGCGCTGCTGAAGCGGAGCCGAGAGTACTAACAGAGAGAGAGAAAAAATACAGAATAGGTCTGCAAGGATACTTCTCGTTCTACGCTTCTTTATTGTTGTAGAACAAGAAGTAACAAGAAGTCCAAAAGGACCAGCTCACCACACTCTACTACCGTCAATTTCTAGTACTGGTACCAATATAGATGAGCAGACATTCTAAATTTTCCTTTTACCCGCTGCTAACTCGCTCGCGCTCTCTCTCCAAGTTCCAACAGCCCATCAGTCGCCAGTAGCAGCTTTACAACACCCAGCTTGCTCTCCGTTTGCTCTCTGCATCTTCTTTTTAAAAGGAGATAATCAGTAGATTGACTGCAGGTGGAAGATGTGAGATCCTCTCATGCCGATACAGCCACGGCATGTGTGGGTGGAGGGGAACAGACACACAATGAAGGAGCCAGTAGTCCGACCAGCGGCAGCTGTGCAAAAGGTGACAGGAATGTAAACAAACCAATCAATAACTAAAACAAAACAGTACTAATAATAATAAAAAAAGAAACACAAACACACGTGTTACACTTTTACCCCTCGGAATGAAGTGTCAGGCCACGTAGCCCAGAGTACTCTGTTCCTGTTACTTCCTCATGAAGCCGATGACGCTTCTTTGAAAATGGCTGCCTGTATGTCATGGATGATTCGAGATCGGACAGGAAGGTTTTGGTTCTTTTCTCAGCAGTCAGTCACGTTGCTGCTTGTGTATTCGGGCAGTGGTGTCTTTGTTCCTCTTTTCTCAGCAGTCAGTCATGTTGCTGCTTGTGTGTTCGGGCAGTGATGTCTTTGTTCCTCTTTTCTCAGCAGTCAGTCACGTTGCTGCTTGTGTACTCGGGTAGTCACGTCTTTTGCTGGTGATTTTAATACACTCATCACTATACTGTACTCATTTAAGACACAGGCTATTTTTGAGAAGCAAAAATGGTTCAGAAAGTCGGCTTAAATTTGAAGGAATAAAGTATATTAAAATAGACAAATATTATTGATGGAAATGAAGTAAAAGTTTAGTAAGGAGAGATGAGGGGAAAACATATAATAGACAATAGAATAGGGATAAGGATTCTACTCAACAAACTACAAATAGAACACAATCTAGATCATAAATCGAGGTTGTTACATGGGCAAATGATTTACTAGTACGTTCAGAAAAATAAAAACAAGCAATGCAGAATATCAACGTAAACAATGAAGCAGGCAATACATTAAAACAATTGCACAGTCAATATTCCATTAAGCAACATTACGACAAACAAGGCATTTAGACAACAATTTGAACTAGCTAATAACATTGAGTCAAAGCAACTTCTAGAGATTTAACTGTAAGAGATTCTCTTCTAATCGCTTAGCTTCAAAAACTGTAAATTGCATGCAATTACAATGAAAACTCCTTCATAGCTTACCATACACAAAACAAGAAATAAACATTTAGGTTTTCAGCTCTTCAAATGCAATGCTCTGCTAGCGAAACATCTGCCTCCGTATCTTAAAATATTCTCCACGAGTACTGCAGGCAACATTGTATTACTTACACAAGCCATTCTCTAACATGACTTCACAATGAATACCCCTGGGAACTCCCATCCATGGTCATCAGTGGAATAGCCTGGACTCGAACTGACGACCTCCAGGCTATAGGCGCATCCTGCACTCCACGCGAGTGCCTTTACCGAATGCACCACTCGGGAGCCCCTGCGCTTATTTTTAAACACAAACATGTACTTGACTGTAGACAAGACACAGTTTCTGATAAATTGTAGGATTGATGAAAACAGTTTGTTTTGGGTTTAGAGCCAGCTCACCTCCACAGCTCCCAGCTACTGTTTGTTTGTGTTTACAGAGACCAGCAACATCGCTGAGAGATACACCCTGATTGAAGAACTGAAAATTTGGACTGAAGCTCAGCAGTACTCTAGAGAACACCACACCGACCTCGTCAGTATAAAGAACGCCAGTGAAAATGAAGAAATAGTGAAGAAAGCGCAAGGCAAGCCCTTCTGGATAGGTCTGTTCAATGAGCCCTGGAAGTGGTCACACCAGGGGATAGCTACATATTACACAATGGGGGAGGGATGAGAACTGTGTGCCGATGAGTAAGACTGGTGAATGGAATGATATATCCTGCAACTCTCAGTTCCCCTTCTTCTGCTCTGAGGGTGAGGACCCTGTTCAGACTGTTTTCTCATTATTCTGTATAAACCTGCAGATTGAAAGAGGGAAGCATAATTAGATCTCTTCAATAGGTCCTGGTGGTGACAAATCTAGCAGTTTCCACTTTGAGAATAAATCACAGGCTCCCTGCTCAGGCTAATGGGATGGTCAATATCCTTCCAGAGGCAATGGGGTGATGTGGATTGCAGCTATCAGTACCCCTTGTTTTGCTGTGACTGAAGGCTCCCTGTTCAGTCTGTGCTCTTTTTCAGCTCAGTGTTTGTACCCAAGTCTGTGAGCAGGGACTCAGAGGCTCAGTCCATCTGATCCTACAGTAGCTGTCTGACCTCGAGAGCAGGGCAGGGTGTAGCCTAGAGATCTGAAGAACCAGAAACCAGCCCGGTCATTAAGAGCCAGAGAGGGAGCAGCTACCCCTCATTGTTATACCCAGGAGAGACGTGTGCTGTGATATACATTCTTACTGTCTATTTATTATATTTATTTGAAAACAATAAACCATGTCATTGTCAGCATTGCCCTGGTGGAGATAGCAGCATAGACATAGATTCATTTAAATGCATTTGAACAATACACTTGAAACAGGAAACACCAAATCTTATTGTTGTGAGTTTTCTTTACAGATTCAGACCCCACAAACCCCCCTTCCACTCCGGTCTCTCAAGGTATGCAGAGCAATCACTTCAGTGCGATTCACAACCCACAGCACGAATCTGGCTTTGTTATAAACTTTCTTTTTTCTCTTTCTTTTTACAGAAGCAGAATCCTCGAGCCCCCCTTCCACTCCGGTCTCTCAAAGTAAGTGCAGTTTGAAGATGGCAGATTGTTAAGTGTGATTGACAGCACACCTCATGTGTCATGTGATCCACTAGAGCTATATAAGCTGTGGGAGAGTTGTGTGCAAGTATTCAGCAACAACACTAGGAGAGCAGACGGTTGTCTTTCGGTTTGGAATCCTAATGTGTAGAGTTACATTATATTGTCCAGTACACAATCTGTCTTTTTTAGCAAAATGTACTGCCTGACAATGGCACCCTGCACTCGAATGATTTTATCATCAGTAGGCTATGCTGCAGTGTCTACAGTGAACACTGTTTATACTGTTGAAAACTGCCCTAACATTAGACACTCATCTAAACATCTAAACACAAGAGTTCATCTTTGAAAATACCTCCTATATGTCTGCTTCTTGTGTTCCAGGTGCCAGAACACCACCTGAACCCTGCACTTAACTCACGTTCAGCGTTCCCTCGAAGGCTAAAATGTGCACATTTTAGGCCATAACTGGCAACAACCTTCCACTCAGTTTACTAACTTTTGCAAGTTATCAAATATCAACCTCACTCGAGACTCCAACATCTCATTTTGAGAGCATTCATGCAAAGCATTAACATAAGTATATTTGCATCTGTCTTGCAGCTGATTCTCTGATTTCCCTGTAAAAACACACATCACATTCGTGCAGAGCTCGCTGGGGCTCCAGTAGTGCAGGGCGGGTGAAGCAGGCGTCTGGAGATTCTGCCTCTATGGAGAGGGCTGCCCGGTGCTGCTTAGGAATGTCGCAGTTTTGAACTTCGTTGTATAATTGAAAACGTTTTTGAAGCACAATCTTACTGCATTATTTACAAGTATAAATAGTCAACTGTGGCAGGCTGGCTGAGTCGTGACATCAGGCCATATGCAGGAACCAAACAAAATTGTGTCTAACTAACCTGCTTGACTTTTTTGAGGATTCAACATTGAAAATGGATAATTGCAAAGCATACGACATGGTTTATTTAGATTTCCAGAAAGCTTTTGACAAAGTCCCGCATAAAAGATTAATTCTCAAACTGAACACAATAGGGATTCAAGGAAATGCATGCACATGGATTAGGGAGTGGTTAACATGTAGAAAACAGAAAGTACTGATTTGAGAAACCTCAAAATGGAGCGAGGTAACCAGTAGTGTACCACAGGGATCAGTATTAGGTCCTCTGCTATTCCTAATCTACATTAATGATTTAGATTCAGGTATAGTAAGCAAACTTGTTAAATTTGCAGACGACTCAAAAATAGGAGGAGTGGCAAACACTGTTGCACCAGCAAAGGTCATTCAAAAGGATCTAGACAGCATTCAGAACTGGGCAGACACATGGCAAATGACATTTAATATAGAAAAGTGTCAAGTATTGCATGCAGGCAATAAAAATGTGCATCATAAATATCATATGGGAGATACTGAAATTGAAGGGAACTAGGAAAAAGACCTAGGAGTTTATGTTGACTCAGAAATGTCTTCATCTAGACAATGTGGGGAAGCTATAAAAAAGACCAACAAGATGCTCGGATATATTGTGAGAAGTGTTGAATTTAAATCAAGGGAAGCAATGTTAAAACTTTACAAAGCATTCGTAAGACCTCACCTAGAATATTGTGTTTAGTTCTGGTCACCTCGTTACAAAAAGGATATTGCTGCTCTAGAAAGAGTGCAAAGAAGAGCAACCAGAATTATCCCGGGTTTAAAAGTCATGTTGTATGCAGACAGGCTAAAAGAATTGAATCTATTCAGTCTTGCACAAAGACTACGCGGCGATCTGATTCAAACATTCAAAATCCTAAAAGGTATAGACAATGTCGACCCAGGGGACTTCTTTGACCTGAAAAAAGAAACAAGGACCAGGGGTCACAAATGGAGATTAGATAAAAGGGGCATTCAGAACAGAATAGGAGGCACTTTTTTACACAGAGAATTGTGAGGGTCTGGAACCAACTCCCCAGTAATGTTGTTGAAGCGGACACCCTGGGATCCTTCAAGAAGCTGCTTGATGAAATTCTGGGATCATTAAGCTACTAACAACCAAACGAGCAAGATGGGCTGAATGGCCTCCTCTCCTTTGTAAACTTTCTTATGTTCAAAACTGACACCAGTACTGCAGTTAAAGGAGCTTGTGCCGTTTTATTTAAATACAAAAATAAATAAAAAGTTCAAACAGAAAACACTTGCTCACAGAGCAAAATAAAAACCTTACAACAAAACAAAATCATGAACACAAAAATAAACAATACACAGGTCAAGCTGGGCAGTAGCCTTCACTGATCCGGTTTAAGTTTAAGTTTCGTTTTCTCTTTTCTCCCCCTCTCGCTCCTAATACACCCACCCCGAACATGGAGAGCTGCAGACTTTTTATACCGTGGCCGAGGGGTTTAACTAGCTAGCAATTATTCTATTACCCCTCGGCCACAATCTGCACGAGTTTATTAAATTACTGTGGATGAGGCTACCCATCCACGCTAGTAAAGAAATACAATAAAATAAACACACACAAGGCTACGTCGTCAATACATAAATACAAATAAACAATAACAACATACGGTGCTTCATCGTATTATTATTATTTTTTTTTTTCTTCCTCCCAAATTACAAAAGCCTATAACTTTTAAACGGCTGCACCAAAACTCACGAAATTTGGCACGGACGTAGAGGACTATGGGATGTTGTGCCATGGTCAATATGGCGGCTTTTGGTGACATGGTGTGGCAGCCATCTTGGATTTAATGAAATTTTTGGGAAATTTTCAAATGTCTTCTTCTCATGAACGGTACATAGTACAGCTGTGAATTTTTGCACATAGTGCGCTCCTGTCCACGATTAATTTTACGTAAGAAAAAAGTTGATCGGTCACATGGTGTGGAAACTATGTGCCATTTTGCGTAAAACGCTTAAACGACATCTCCTCATGAACCCTTTGGCCAATTGACGTGAATCTTGGGTATATGTTATCTTTGTAGTGTCCTCTAAAAAAGTTATTCAGGAAAAGTTCCTACATGAACAAACATGGCTGCCATGAGCCAATCAATGTGGGTGATATGGCATTTTTGCCCAAAAATACCCTGAAATGATACATTCCCACCACTAGGGACCTGTTGCCATGGAAACGTGAGCAAGGTCTAGGGAAAAAAAGGCAGCCATTTTTTTGCTAACTCGTGTAACTTTAAACACAGTAATTACACTGGAATGGCTAGTATTATATTACACATACACACTGTACAGTGTACAATGCCTCACTTTTTTTTTTTTTTTTTTTTTAAGAACTGTTTCAGCTGCTTCAACGCTGGGAACAGAAATGCAACACACACACACACACACATGCGCTCACTAAGTACGAGAAAAATGACTGTAATCTCTGCCCTAATGTTGTTTATTTATTTAAAATAACCTTGTGGACATGCAGGCATATACAGAACTGTAGACATACTGAAACACACTAATTATTTGAAAAAATACCGTGATCTCGTGCTGTATAGAAATGTCTTGTAATCATTTTTTTGAAACGCTGTTGTAACTAAACAGCAGGCAGAAAAAAAGAAAAAAACCGCACGTATTTTTAAACCACAACACAATCGTAATACTAATATGTTTAATACATGCGTTTTACAAGTCACACGAATACAGTTTGCTTAAAAATCGTCATATAATTATTTTTACAACACAGTCACAAATCCTGAATCTGCGGTGGCGGGGGTCGACTTTGCAAGCGTCTTTCAAGTAATGAGTGCCATAGACAGAACTGTTCAAAATCGCTTGCTCTATTAAATACAATTGTAAGGACTAAGCTCGCATGGTTATTCACAGAGAATCCCTCCCCAAAACAGCAGACATATTAGTATAATAGGAGGCGGATCAGCTTGTTCTGCTGTAATGTTATTTTTACTTAAAATAACCACGTGGACATACAAGTGTAGCCAGGCAACCACAGGGAAACATGCGTGTTGTAGTTATGTCGAGCTAGTAAATAAATAAAAAATAATAATAAATAAAACTACAACGAGCAGAACTTCAAAAGCATCACGTTCTGGCTGTCCCTTTAGAACGATAGGTTGCGGATGCAACCCCGGTTCCCTGAAAGAGAAAATAACCATCAAATATGGGATATTGCCGTCAGGCAGTAGCGATTGGCTGAGCTTTTATAGCAAAGCTGCCGATAGGCCTCTGCGTGACTGCCATGTAAGTCCGCCCCTTGGGAGCTTACTATACGCAGCGCGCAGAGACTCACATCCTCTTTTGCTCTTCAGGCCGTGAAGGCTTCTGGAGGCGACCAGCGGTTTGATGGTTATTTTCTCTTTCAGGGAACCAGGGTTGCATCCGCAACCTATCGTTCCCTTTCAAGTCGAAAATAACCATCAAATATGGGAACAGTGTACCCAAGCTGTCGCGAGGAGGATTCTCGGCAGTAGGACAGACTTACGTCATAACGCAACTGCGTAGGGAATACATCTACGCATATGCGGAGCTGCGCCTCAGCGTCTATGCTCGCAATGACACCTGTCCTAAGGTGGAATAGTCAACACCATGCTGTGAACCACTCTATACGTCTGCATCTTGAGGGATCATAGAGTGTAGTACAGATGCTCCAAACAGTGGAGCAGAGGAATCCAGTACGTTCAACCGGTAAAACCTCATGAAAGTATGCGGTGTAGCCCAACTGGCTGCAGCGCATATGTCAGACACCAGCACCCCTCTAAAGAGGGCCCAGGATGTCGCCATACCCCTAGTGGAATGCGCCTTCAACTGCCCTGGTGGCGGAAGGCCTGCAGATTCATAAGCTAATTTAATAGCATCCACTATCCAGTGGGAAAGGCTTTGTTTAGACAATGGCTGACCCAAAGTCCTAGAACCATGGCATATGAACAATTGTTCAGTTTGCCTCACAGCCGTTGTACGGTCAATATAACATCTCAATGCCCGCACGGGGCAGAGCATGTGTAACCGTTCTTCCTCTGGGGAAGAAAAAGGAGGAGGATGGAGCGCTATCAACTCGACTGGTTGGTTCATATGAAGCGGGGATATGACCTTGGGTAAAAGGCGGGTTTGGACGCATGGAGACCTTAGAACCGTCTCCTGCGAAAGCGAGTACATGATGAATGCACTGAAAGTGCGTGTAACTTCGCCCACGCGTTTTGCTGATACCACTGATAGCAAAAGCGCAGTTTTCATAGACACAAGCTTCATGTCCACGCTGTGGAGAGGCTCGAGCGGTGCCTTGGTAAGGGCTTCCAGCACCACGTCAAGGCTCCATGACGGTAAACTGGTCGTCCTTGGAGGCCGCAAGCGTCTTCGCCCTTCAGGAACTGCGATGTCAGAAAATGGCAACCTGGTGATAAACCGTCAATACGTACATGGCAAGCCGATATGGCGGCTAAGTACACTTTAAGTGTAGAGGAGATTTCCCCTCATCTAACAGTTTCTGTAGAAACTGTAATATCACTGCCATAGGGCAGGATATTGGAGTCATGGCCTTCTGCCAGACACCAACCTTGAAACAACTGCCACTTGTGCATTATACTGCGACCTAGTAGAGGGTGCCCTAGCACTCTGAATGGTCGAAATCACCGCCGTCGAGAGCCCTAAGGCTGACAGGCGCTCCCGTTCAGGGGCCAAGCCCATAGCTGCATGAGCTTGGGGTTGGGTGCCATAGCCCTCCTTGGGCTTGGGACAACAAGTCAGCTCACAGAGGGAGCTCCCTCGGCCGACCGTGCAACAACTGCACCAGGCTCGGGAACCATATTCTCGAGGCCACCGAGGAGGCGATTAGAATCACTGTCGCTTGCTCTACCTGACCTTCTCTAAGAAGGCGGGAGCATCGGGATCGGTGGAAACGCATATAGGAGCCCTGGCGGCCATTCGTGAGCCAGTGCATCGACTCCTAGGGGCTGTCGAGATCCTTCACTGAGAACCATAGGGGGCAGTGCGTGGTCTCTTGCGAAGCAAAGAGATCTACCTGGGCTGTGCCGAACCATCCCCAGATGCGCTCTACCACTTGAGGGTGGAGGCGCCATTCGCCGGCAAGAGGGCCTCCTCTGGATAGGAGATCCGCTGCGTAATTGACTCTGCCCGGTAGGTGAACCGCGCGCAGAGAGGTTAAGCGGTTGTGCCCATAGTAACATCCGTGCTACCATCGGTGAAGACCGGGGACCGCAAGCCGCCCTGGCGGTTGATGTACGCCACAACTGTGGTGTTGTCTGACCGCACTAACACATGCTTGCCTAGAAGCACTGGCAAGAAGTGCCGGAGGGCAAGGTCCATCGCTCTGAGCTCCAGAGCATTGATGTGGGCCGACCTCCAGGGTCCTGACCACACTCCACGGGTCCCTGTCCCGTTCCAGACAGCTCCCCAACCGTGGTTGGAAGCGTCGGTCGTGATGACCTGCCTTCTGAAAATGGGACCCAAGCGTACGCCTTGGCGGTGGTTTGACGGAACTTTCCACCAGCGTAGCGCTTCCCAGCAGGCTGGGGATACCCTTAGCCTGCGGTGTTTGTCTCTCCGCGGATGCAGCGAGGCATTGAACCAGGCCTGCAGAGGTCTCTGGTGTAGTAAGCCCAAAGGAAGGGCGTGTGAGGCGGCAGCCATCAACCCCAGCATGCGCTGACACAGCTCCATGCTGACTGTTTGTCTCAACCTGAATAGGGAGAGACACCGCTCTATTGAGGCAACTCTGTGTCGACAGGGTCGCTTCCATGGACACCGAGTCCAGATGCAGACCCAAGAATTCGGTCTGTTGGCTCGGCACTAGGCGGCTCTTTTCTGGATTGATCTTCAGACCTAGCCGCTGAAGATGGTCTGTAACCATCACTGTGTGCTGTGCCACCTGCTCCTTCGACTGCGCGCAGACGAGCCAGTCGTCCAGATAATTCAGCAGTCGGACACCTTGAGCCCGCAAGGGAGCTAGAATGGCATCCATACATTTTGAAAAGGTTTGAGGAGCTAGTGACAGGCCGAATGGAAGGACACAAAACTCGTATACCCTGCTCTGAAATGTGAAACGCAGATACTTCCTGTGACCTGGGCAGATGGGAACGTGAAAGTACGCATCTGTCAGGTCCACGGTGGTGAACCAGTCGCCGTGTAGGACTGACTGAATGATGTGCCTGTGCGTAAGCATTCTGAATGATAACACCCTCAGGTATTTGTTCAGTACTCGCAGATCTAAAATAGGACGGAGCCCGCCGTCCTTCTTGGGCACCAGGAAGTATTTGGAATAGAACCCCTGGTCGATCAGAGCAGGGTCTACTTGTTGAATGGCACGCTTGCTGAGCAATGCCTGTATTTCCACATTCAGAGCTGAGGACTGAACCGAGTCCTTCACTGCAGTTACAACCACTCCCGGAAGGGGAGGTTTTAACTGGAACTGAAGGGTGTACCCGGTGGATATAGTTTTGTGCACCCAGATGTCGTTGGTGCATTGTTGCCAGAACTGGAGCTGGGAGACAGTGTAGGGGCGGGTTAACAGCTGCCTGGTGTTCTCAGGGCTGTTTAGGCTGGGCTGGATTCGCGAGGGGCCTGGCCAGAGCCCGAGGCGTGGCCTGCCACCACCTCTAGGCGCCACCCTCCCGCTGCGGTCTAGAAAATGGAGGTGGACCGCGCGCTGCTGTGCTCGAGGGAGAGGTCTTAGTACCCCTGGCCGTGGCTGGTGCTGTGGCGGTGTCCTGCGCCACTGATGTTCCTGAGGCCGCCGGCTGGAACGGCGGTTTTGGCCACATTTTAGCCATTTGCTGCGGCGCCTCCACGCCTTGGCGGGCGTTGCAGCATCTCCTCCACCGCTGGACCAAAGGTGTGTCCCGGTGTAATTGGGGCATCCAGCAGCGGGGCCTTGTCAGGTTCCTGCACTCTCGCCTGCGAGAGCCAGAGCTGCCTTCTGGCCACCACCAGAGATGCGATGCTCCTGCCCTGAGCTCAGCGCGTTGAGCTGGGCCAGCTTCACCAGCAGTTGACTGGCGGTCCCCAACTCGCTTCTGAGGGCGCCGAAGGGCACTCAGGTAAGTCTCTAATCAGTGCCGCTTGGTAGACCGTCAGCAAGCTGGCCACATTAGAGAGCTTGACCGCCTCTGTGGCCGCAGCGTACCCTTTTGAGGTGTACCTCAGTGGTCCTGCACTGCTTATTAGGGCATGCAGGATCTTTCGTCAGCCCTGACAATGTTGGCGTCTTCACCAACGCTGAACGCAGGCGTCCACCAGTGGGAAGGACGCCAACCCAGCTTCATTTGCCCCTGCATGTTAAAGGCCGAGGCCTTGCGAGAAGTCGCAGGGGCAGAGGCCGGAGCCCCCCAGGTGGACTGCACCTCCTTAATAAAGTCTGGGAATGCCGGAAGCATCCTGGATTGATGGGGCTGGGCTGAGGGCGACTCAAACAAGGAGCGCCGAGGTAGTTCCGCCATAGGCCACTCGACGCCCAAGTGGCGGATTGCTCTCTCCACCACAGACCACGGTGGGTCATCGGTATCCAGCACGTGGAGCTCGGTGTCTTGCTCAGAGTGCTGGGAGGCTACCTCAGCCTCTATACTGTCCCCTTCTAGGATATCAGATGCGTCTCTGGACACCGCATCGATATCCCACTCCCCTTGAGACTGCACTGGAAGGGCGACGACCGGTGCAGGTTGTGGAGGGGCCACTGGCTCGCTAGCAATGGGCCCAGTCGGTTGTTCTGGGACTGGAGGCACCACATTTGCTAGGGACATGAGAATGGACTGCTGCCCCATCATAACCTCCATAAATTGAGACATTTTGGAGGTTAGCTCAGCCACCCCCGACCTGTCTCTGTATCGCCTGTCCCGACGAGGGGAGCGAGAGCGCTCACGCCGAGGCGATCTGGAGTGCGACCTAGACTCCCGACGGGCGTACCCGACGAGGGAGGGGCTGCGTTCCGGCGCGTCTGGTGGGGACCTCTGACCAGCTGTTAGCTGGGAGGACGGGCTCCTGGAGAGCTGCAGCCGCCCTGGCGGCGTCGCCGTCGACGACGGCGGGGCAGAAATGGTGTGGGACGATCCGGAGGAAGGAGAGTGCCCACCCACTGCTTTCTTCGCCCTTTGGCGGAGGGTGCGTGTCTGGAAACCAGCACAAAGATGGCAAAAAGCCCTATCCGCCAACGCGGATGCGGCGTGCTCTGGCCCCAGACACGCCACACAATCATCGTGCGGATCGCTGGCAGGCAGCTTTGCCTGACAGGTCACACACCGATGAAAGCCCGACATCTCCGTCAAGCGCGGCTCAACAAACGCCGAAAGTGCGTCGAGCACCGGCCGGCGCCGAGCGTCGAGCACCGGCGTCTAGCGCCTAAGCACCGAGCGCTAAGCACCTAAGGTGCGTGCGTCGAACGTCGAGCACCGAGCATCGAGCGCCAAAGCGTCGAGCGTCGAGGTGCGTGCACCGAGCGTCGAGGCGTCGACGCACCGAGTGTCGAGCGCCAAAGCGTCGAGCGTCGAGGTGCGTGCGCCGAACGTCGAGACGTCGAGCGCTGAAGCGTCGAGGTGCGTGCACCGAGCGTCGATGCGCCTACGCGCCGAGCGTCGAGGTGCGTGCACCAAGCGTCGATGCGCCGAGCGTCAAGGTGCGTGCACCGAGCGTCGAGGCGTTGATCGCCGAGCGTCGGCCGAAGCGTCGAGTGCGTGCACCGAGCGTCGAAGCGTCGAGCGTCGAGCACCGAATCCCCAAGCGCAGACGCGCTAGCACCAAGCGCTGAAGCGCTGCACAAAGCGCCGAAGCGCTGCACCAAGCGCCGAAGCGCAGCACGCCGGAGCGTGAGTACCAAGCGAGACCGCTAGCACAGACGCCTAAGCGTCAGCTGACCCGCAGAGGGGACACGCTAAGTGCTGGTACGGTGTCCTGGATGCTGTGCACTACCTACCTGCTGGTGCTGGGGATTGGGCTTAGTGGTCGTCTTCCTCTGTGTAGTGAATGGGAATGTATTTTTTTTTTTTTTTTTTTTTAATGCTGCAGCAGCACTAATGGTAGTGATTAGCAACTGGGACACAAAATATGTGGGCACAGTACACCTACCACGCGGTGGTTGTTTTTTTTTTTCAACACACCGCAGAAGCAGTATGTGGGAGACAGCAGTGCAGGCTCCACACACGCGGTCTAGCCAAGGCAAGACCGGGCTGCAGATACTGTGCGGCGAAACCAACGCATAGCGTCGTCGTTTACAAATATATACACATACCAGACAATACATAAAGTTTGGGGTACAAACTTAGAAATTTCACTTGTTTTCAAAAAATAATAGCAATATTTTTGTCCATATAGGAAATACGGACATCAAATTGCATGCAGAAATACAGTGTGAAGTACATATGTAATAATGTACAGTAATATGCACTAGTTGTAGGCAGGTGTGAAAAAATGGCTGTATTTGTAATGGAATACTCTCAACATAGGCATGTTAACAGAGGCCCATTTATCAGCAAACCAAATGCAAAGTCCTGTGTTCCAGATGGCACGTTGTGTTTGCTAATCCATATTTGGTTTGATCACCCTTGCCTTCAAAACGGCATCAATTGATCATTAGAAAACCCTTTTGCACATTATGTTAGCACAGCTTGAAAACATATTGTGCTGATGTATAATGAAGCAATTATACCAAACAGGTGCTAATGACCTTCAATTTAGTACTAGGTTGAGATACAATCATGGACTGCATCAGAAACAATTGTGTAGGTTCGATTACAACTGGCTCAAAATGGCCAGAACACAGCTAAGAACTTTCGGTTGCTGAAGACAGTTTACTGTCAAAGTCATATTCTATGTTAAGACTGAGCACAGCATCAAGACACAAGGTAGCTATTCTGCATCAGCAAGAAATCTGCCAGGCAGAAACTGCAAGGCAGTCTCGGGTTTCACAGACGCTGCTGTACTAGCTCCCTTCACAGAAGCAGCAAAGTGGCTCTAACCAGAATAGAAAGAGGAGTGGGAGGCCCCGTGCAACTAACTGCAGCAAGAGGACAAGATACATTAGAGTGTCTAGTTTGAGAAATCAGAAGACGTCCAGCAGGTGCCATCAACTGGCAGAACTGTCATTAAATAGTGGGACCCTGCGTAAACACCAGTCTCAACTGTCAACAGTGAAGAGGCGACCGGGATGCTGGCCTTCATAGGCAGAGTTGCAAAAGAAAAAGCCATATCTCAGACGTGGCCAATAAAAAGAAAAGATTAAGACTGGGCAAAAGAACACAGGACACTGGACAGCAGGAAGATTGGAAAAAGGTGTTATGGACAGACGAATCTAAGTTTGAGGTGTTCGGATGCAGCAAAGAAGAACAGTTCGTGAGACGCAGACCAAATGAAAAGATGCTGGAGGAGTGTCTTGCACGCCATCTGTGAAGCATGGTGGAGGTTCAATGTGCATGGTCTGGGGCTGCATTTGGTGGTGGTAAAGTTGGGAGATTTGGTACAGGGTAAAAGGGATCTCCTGAATGCTAAGGAAGGCTATCACTCCGATACTTATGCAACGCCATGCCATACCCTGTGGACAGGCATCTGATTGGAGCCAAATTTCCTCCTACAGCAGGACAATGACCCCAAAGCACAGCTCCAAACTCATGCAAGAACTATCTTCAGCGGAAGAAGCAGTCAGCTGGTATTCCTGTCTAGTAATGGTAGTGGCCAGCACAGTCACCGGATCTCAACCCTATTGAGTCTGTTGTGGGAGCAGCTTGACCGTATGGTACGTAAGAAGTGCCCATCAAGCCAATCCAACTTGTGGGAGGTGCTTCAGGAAGCATGGGGTGAAATCTTTTCAGATTACCTCAACAAATTGACAACTAGAATGCCAAAGGTCTGCAAGGCTGTAATCGCTGCAAATGGAGGATTCTTTGACGAAACCAAAGTTTGAAGGACACAATTATTATTTCAATTAAAAATCATTATTTCTAACCTTGTCAATGACTATATTTCCTATTCATTTTGCTATATTTCCTATTCAAACTAATTTCATGTATGTTTTCATGGAAAACAAGGAAATTTCTAAGTGACCCCAAACTTTTGAACGGTAGTGTATATATATAACAGACAATATATACACTTATTTACAAACCCAAAAACACAACACTAAATATCAATATTAATATAGGAAAGACGGAGACCACGAGACAAGCGTGAAGGAAATAAATAAAAATATATAAATATATAACAATTTATATAATCCTTAACAAACCGTAACTGAATAAACCCAGAGAAGGGGCAAAAAACCAGCTTCTCAAGCTTAAGCTTATCGAGTACAACAGCTACGAGCTCTAATGACCTACCGCTACCAATGCTGAAGACAAAAGAGGACGTGAGTCTCTGCGCGCTGCGTATATAGTAAGCTCCCAAGGGGGCGGGCTTACGTGGCAGCTCGCGCAGAGGCCTATCGGCAGCTTTGCTATAAAAGCTCAGCCAATCGCTACTGCCTGACGGCAATATCCTATATTTGATGGTTATTTTCGACTTGAAAGGGAACTGCAGTGCTCTCTGACACTCGTGCTGTCAGACAACGTAAAGACGTGAAGCAGCAGCAGTGATGTACTACGCCTGCCGTGTACTTGTGTATTTATGTTTTTGTCTTTTAAATATAACAGGTATGTGCCTCACACTACAGTATAAAAAGACACAAAAAAGCACTTATTTTTAAACCAGCACACAATCGTAATACTAATATATTTAATACATGAGCTTTACAGGTCACACGAATACAGTTTGCTTAAAAATCGTCATATAATTATTTTTACTGTTTGCAATTGCATCAACGCTGGGAAAAAACCACCGCGCGCGCACACACACTCACTGTCTGAGAAAAATGACTGTAATCTCTGCACTGATGTTGTTTGTTTATTTGAAACAACCTTGTAGACATGCAAACATATACAGAACTGTAGACATACTGAAACACACTAATTATTTGAAAAAAATACCGTGATCTCGTGCTGTATACAAATGTTTTGTAATCATTTTTTTAAAAAAACGCTGTTGTAACTGTATTGCAGGAAAAATAAAAAAACGCACTTATTTTTTAAACCAGAACACAATAGTAATACTAATATGTTTAATACATGAGCTTTACAAGTCACACGAATACAGTTTGTTTAAAAATCGGGGGGGGGGGGCTTTGAAGTGTATCTTTCATTAACTGGTTATTTCAGTTAATTAAATACCAGCTGACCAGCTTCTCTGCTATAATGTTAAAAGTAACCTCGTGGACATGCAGGCAGAAGCCAAAAAAAACAAAACACCTGCACTATTCTTTTTAACACGAGAACCGCTACGGTTTACACTTTTACAATTTAAATTACTATGCGTGTGTTAAAGATCCACGGTTGTCTGTTCTTGACTTTTCCTAAATACATGTATTAAATATACTAACGACGTTTGAAAGTCAGAATCGCAAAAAAAAAAAAAGTTATGAGCACTTCTACCTAGACCCGCCAAAAGTAGTCATTTTGACGGCTTGTTACAATACATGCTTTTATTATTAATATAACCTACAATAAGCTATTTTTATATTTATACAGGCCAGTTTGTTATCTGTAGGTACGCTGAGTTTAAAGCAGTATGCATTTGAATAGAATATTGCTCTTGACGTCTAGATATGTGTTATCCAAATTTCTGTATATTGTAACTAGGAGGCAGACAACGGGAATGCATGCCTGTGATAGGGGGAAGTTTCGAAGCGGAAGGGCAGAGGCGGGGCTGGAGAGGACTCGAGGAGACACGCAGGGACTATTCGCTTTGTGTGTGTTATTTGCCTGTTTGTTCAACTCTTTCATTTAACATGTGTTCATTATTGTTGGTTACGTTTATTTTATTGAATTGCTCACTGTGGGATATTAAACCGAGCCTTTGTTACCGGAATACCCGCGTGGATTTCTCTCTTTACCGCTACGTTACAATATTAATTCCTTGCAGAACTGCCGTCTGGCTGTCTACGTGAGCATAGTCTGCTGTATTATAATATTACTATTACAAGAAATCGTGTTATTTTTGCGTTTTGATTTGAGAGCGATTACAGCTATATTTACATTGGCATCAGAAATTTGGAACGACTTCACTGAAAATAACACTGCCTGTTTCAAGCTAAACATAATACACTACTTGGACAAACAGCGGTTTCCGACAAAAGCACGGTGTCGCTGGACAAACAAACCTGTCAAATTTGCGATCAAGTTTTGGCTAGCAGCAGACCCTACCTCTACCTTTGCAGAGGTGAAACTCGCCCACTGGTCAGAGACTGGGTGACAATGTGTTGTCAAGTTCAAGAAAAAAAAGCCTGGTTGCAACAGTAAACAAAGAAGAGCGTTTCCACCGTCAGCGCAAAACGTAGTACGCAGTGAAAGCAATCACCGGTGTCCAGGTGCTGTTCTTACAATGTACTGGACATGGCAGCCATCAATTCCTTCGTGTTGTACAATGAATGCACCGGGGAAAATATCAGTAGGAGAGATCTCTTATGATGCTAGCCACGGAGCTTTGGCAGAAACATTTCCATCAGACAACTGCAAAGCAGCAGGGAAACGCAGCTCAATCTGGATACAGTGCGCATCAGGTGACACAAGCAACAAAAAAACATGCCAGGTAACTAAATGCAATACAAATAAAACTTTTGAAATCTGTGTCCAGTGTGAAACAGCAGTATGTGGTAAATGCGCAGGACAAGTTGACAAGCGTTACATCTGTGTAGATTGTGCGAATAATGGGGGCTACTTTGAAGCATGTTTCCCTGAATGCACATTCCCGTTACACAATGTGAACGGAGTTATTTTCTTTATGTTATTGTTTTATAAATAATTATTTCGATTTTACAATTGTGTATGTAGGCCGACACATAACCATTTTACAGCTGGTTACACAATATTTTGTTTTGAAATGTTTATTTTATTATAGCTTTTTCGGTTTTGTAAGTCATGCATTAGGCCCTATATGCGCTAATTTCAAAAATAAAGCCTTTTATATTTATTTTTTCATTTAAATACGATGTTTCTTCTATGCAAATGTTAGATATGATGTTCATAAATAAAACTTTTGAGTTGTATCTGATAGTTTGGGGGGGGGCACTTTGCAAGCGTATCTTTAATTAACTGGATATTTCATTTAAATAAATGTATATACAGAACGGTTCAGAATCGCTTGCTCTATAACCGTGTTATTTTATAATTGTAGCTGACCAGCTTCTATGCATTAATCACCACCTTTTCCACAGCTCACTGCTTCAGCCGTAATCTTATACCTATTTAACCTTATCTTGTTACCTGTAGTATCCCACTATTAGAACAAAAAACGAAATATCACTGTGTTTTACATTAACCAGCAGAAAAAAACCCTAAGTTTGGCCTTTAACTATGTGGTGGTACAAGGTTGCCCTCTTGTGGTGAACTGTACAACAGTCTCTGGAGACTTAGGCCCTGTCCACACTATGCCTTTAAACCATATTAGTTGCACGTAAGCCGGCTTAAAAGTGCTACATACGGTTTGCGTCCACACTACGCAGCATTTAATACCGTACTCGAGAACCGGACTCGAGATCACCTCAGGAGGTAGTCTCGAGTCCGGTTCTAATTAGATCGCATCAGGTAGTGCGGTTTATCAGAAGTGTGGATGCTGTAATACCAAAATACATGTTTTGTGTATCCTCCAACATCCCAAAATGCTTTGTGGTATGTTTGGTGAAATACTCAGAGCAGGCGCCCGAAGGAGTTGCCGTCACTGTACACTCCGCACTAGGTATTCATTTTTATGCTTCAAAAAATCTTTCAGGACATCTCTGTTAAACTAGTGGGGAAAATCGTATTTTTCTTGAATCGTACTTGTACTTGCTAGAACCAAAGTCATTGTATTTATCTTGCTCTTAACCGTATTATTACTTGTACTGTGATCCTTGAAATGTATTTTTGTTTACGACTGTAAGTCGCCCTGGATAAGGGCGTCTGCTAAGAAATAAATAATAAATAAATAAATAAATAAATAAATAAATAAATAAATAAACAAACAAAAACACAGCGTTAAATTAGGCGATTTAATTTCCACGGTTCGTTGCGCTGCTTGGAATTGTAACTGAACTATTCTAATGGTGTGTGGACACATTAAGCCTGACTAAACATGAAACGGTACTTCAGTGTGGACGCTTTGAGCTGGATTAATTAGAGCGGTTTCGAGTACGGTTCTCGAGATCGGTTATGTAGTGTAGACAGGGCCTTAGAGTGCTTTGGAAAATCTCACTACAAGAGGCCACTTATGACCATGAAAACTCAGCATATACTGCTTAATACTATTATCACATCTAAACAGTAAATTATATAATGGTCAAAAAAAATACTGTGCCCAGTTTATTTTTTAACAGTGTAAAATTGACATTTAATATTATTTTAATTTTTTTTCATAAAATTATTATAATCTCGGGGTGTACAGAAAATTGACAGCCGGGGTATTTAAAATATGCAGCTGAAAGTTCCACAGCGCGAATTGCACTCCCACAACGAATCACAAGTAGTTATCAAAATGAATGCTAAATCAACATTTATAAAATACTAAAAACACCTACAAAAAACACACAATAAAATGATGCTTTCCAATTAACAAAATGTTCGTATGATTTCCATTTTCACAAGTCTCAAGCCGTAACTTGTTCTGCTGTAAAGGCCTGGAAGCCTTAAAGTTGCCTGTAACTTCTAGTTATTATTATTAATAGTGAGTAGTTGTAGTAGAATAATTAATACAGGACATTTTGAATTGCATATTTTCTAATGTGCACAAATATTTATTTATGAACAAAAACAAAGAATCAATCAATGCTTTCGTCATCCATATCAACGATTTTAATGAAACACTAAAAGTTTAGTTATGAATCAGTCAATCCTTTGTTGACGTCTAATGGTAAAACATCATTATTTTGGATTATCATGCATGTTCACACATTCTCCGAATAGGTCTGTTGCACTGTGCTGTTCAGCACTGTCTATGTGTGGAAATAAGGGCCAATCAACCAAGAGTACAAATTATCAGACAGGGAAAATCTACAACTGTTACAACAATAAAGAGCTATGCCCTCAATACCCCTGAGAGACAGTAACATTGAGCTGCTTTTATTAGAGAACAACACAGTTAACAAGTCCATGTGAACGGAGCCTGTGGGTGCAGGTCATGCTGAACTGTGTTTTATTTCTGTCCTTGGCAGGCAGGTCTGTGTTCCTAACATGCCTTGTTTCCTTTCTTTACCCAGAGCTGCCGAAGGCTGTGCAGACCAGCAGTCCTCAATGGGGAGAGCTGTACACTGGAGAGACTGTCATCCTGAGCTGTGGGGTTGAGGGGGTTTCACTGGCTGCCAATATCTCTGGTACAAGAGCAGTCAGGGAGGCACAGTGCAGATCAGAGGCACCACTGGAGCCAGATACACACTCAGCCCTGTCACTCAGTCCCATAGTGGACAGTACCAGTGTGAGGCACAAAGAGGAAATCCACCACGTTCCTCTCAGCGCAGTGATCCTGTTACACTGACTGTGTCTGGTGAGTTTATTAACACAGCACAGCGATCCTGTGAAACTGACTGTGTCTGGTGAGTTTATTAGCACAGTGATCCTGTTACACTGGCTGTGTCTGGTGAGTTTATTAACACAGTGATCTTGTTACACTGGCTGTGTTTGGTGAGTTTATTAACACAGTGATCCTGTTACACTGGCTGTGTCTGGTGAGTTTATTAACACAGCTGAATACAGAGCAGTGCTCTCAATACAGACCCCTCACAGACAGCATGTTGACCACATTCCTGTCCTCTCAGAGCTGCTGTTACATTAACTGTAATGGAAATTAACTGTAGAGGCCCGAGGGATGGAAGTATCTTAACTCTAAAATGCTTTTTTTTATTAAGATAGGAGTACAGAATTACCCAGGACTGAAGAACAAATATAATCATTTCATATGGGCTGTTTTAATAGGAAATGATTCTATTCATTCAGTCCTGGGGATTTCTGGCCTCTTATCTTTGTGTCAGAACAGAACAATTACTGATGGGAGCTGCACTGAAAAACATTAGTAGAATAGCAACTTGAAAAATGGATATTGTTTTAACTTACTAATTCAAGAGATTTAAGCAATTTGTAGATGCTTTTAAGTAATTCTTAGTAATGGCGGTTGTAATTATTTTTTTAATAACAAGTACATTAAAATAATTCCAGTAGATTCATGTAATTTGTAGTAATTATTCACATTTTCTAGTAATTTAATTTTTTTTTTTTTTTTTTTTTCAAATATAAGCTAAAAACAATGCCCAAGCCACTAAGGAAATGAGTCCTTATTTGTCATTGTCTGTATTTCAGAGGGACGACCAAAGCCAGCACTGACCCGGGATCCTGCAGGAGAGATATTTGAAGGAGACATGGTCACCCTGAGCTGTGTGGTTGAGGGGGGCTCTGGTGGCTGGAGATATCTCTGGTACAAAGACAGGCAGGGAGCTCCAGTGCACCAGACTGACAGCAGCAGTGGAACTGGAGCCGGATACACAATCAGTGCTGCTGCTCTGTCCCACAGTGGAGAGTACTGGTGTGGAGCTGGACGGGGCAGGAACACGTCTTACTCACAATACAGCGATCCCATCTGGGTAAATGTAACTGGTGAGTAATACAGAATCTCCTTCCTTTTCACTAAAGCTTTGCCCTCAGCAGTAGGGGTGCTGTTTGGTTCTGCTAGAGCTAATTGGTATCCTCAATCCTCGAATTCTCAGTTTCTAATTCTATTCCTCTCTATGTCTCTCGGTCTATTAAGATTGAAGTTTCTCACCTACTCTGCCACGTAATAGCTAAAAACAAAGCAATATCTGATGTTATATAGAAGAACAACAACTTTGATTTATAACGTGCCTTTATTATGTGCAGACTTGCACATCTCAAGGCACTTTACACAACTGAAAAAATATCAAGGGGTTCCCCGAGTGGCTCATCCAGTTAAAGCGCTGCCGCTGGGAGCGCAGGATGAGTCACACAGCTTGGACGGCACCAGTTCGCGTCCAGGCTGTGCAAAGAGGCCGAACGATGCTGGGGACCCTGAAGGGGGCGTCACATTGGCTCTGACACTCCCGGGTTGGTGGATGGGAAACCGGCAGGGACCATTTCTCCTCATTGTGCAATAGCGAACCCTACTGGCCACACCGAGCACATTCAGAGTGGATAAGAGACAGGGCTGGTCTCTGTTCTCTGGGATCGGTAGCCCGTTCCACCTCTGCTCTGGGTTGCTCGTCGTAAAAGTGTTTCTGGCTTCAGGCTTGTGAGATCGGAGGACACGTCAGAATGCCTGTGCTGTGTGGGGACTCGCTGCGGTGAGGAGAAAAGACAATTGGGGAATACAAATAACTGGTCACTTATATATATATATATATATATATATATATATATATATATTATATATATATATATATATATATATATATATATAAAAATACACACACACACACTGAGTGTACAAAACATTAGGAACACCTGCTCTTTCCATAAAATTGACTGACGAGGTGAATCCAGGTGAAAGCTATGATCGCTTATTGATGTAACCTGTTAAATCCACTTCAAATCAGTGTAAGATGAAGGGGAGACAGGTTAAAGAAGGATTTAAGCCTTGACACAATTGAGACACGGATTGTGTATGTGTGCCATTCAGAGGGTAAATGGGCAAGACAAAAGATTTACAGTAAGTGCCTTTGAACGGGGTGTGGTAGTCGGTGCCAGGCGAGCCTGTTTGAGTGTGTCAAGAACTGCAACGCTGCTGGGTTTTTCACGCTCGACAGTTTCCCGTGTACATCAAAGATGGTCCACCACCCAAAGGACACCCAGCCAATGGCAGGCCAGTGGTGATTGATGAAAGAGGCCAAAGGAGGCCGACACGAATTGTGCAGAGCAACAGACGGGCTACAGTTAGTCAACTGACAGTCCAGTACAAAATTGGTGCTGAAAGACCCATAAAAGAATGCACAACTCGTCGTACCTTGACACGAATGGGGTATGGCAGCCGACGACCTAACAGAGTTCCACTTTCAGCAAAACACAAGAAACTGCGGTTGCAGTGGGCTAAGGAACGAAAACACTGGAGGATTGGAAAAACATTGCCTGGTCTGATGAATCCCGGTTCCTGCTGTTTCACGCTGATGGGAGGACTAGGGTATGGAGAAAACCACATGAGTACATGTATCCATCATGCCGCGTATCAACATTGCAGGCTGGTGGTGGTGGTGTGATGGTGTGTTTTCATGGCACACATTGGGCCCCTTGATAAAAGTGGAGCAACGTTTGAATGCCACAGGACATCTGAACATCATTGCCAATCAGGTGCATCCCTTCATGGCAGCAGTGTATCCATCTGCTAATGGATTTTTTCAGCAGGATAATGCCCCATGCCACAAGGCTAGGATTGTCCAGGAATGGTTCCACGAACATGACAGTGACTTCAGCTTACTGCAGTGGCCTGCCCAGTCACCAGATATCAATCCAATTGAGCATCTGTGGGATGAGATGAAACGAGCTATTCGGAGTAGAGATCCACCACCAGCCAACTTGACACAACTATGGGAAGCATTGGAGTCAATATGGGCCAGCATCCCTGTGGAATGCTTTCGACAACTTGTAGAGTCCATGCCCCAACTAATTGAGGCTGTTCTGAGGGCAAAAGGGGGTGCAGCTCAATATTAGGAAGGTGTTCCTAATGTTTTGTACATTCAGTGTATATGAGAAATAAACAAACCAATCATAAAAATCAGGACAAACACAAAAAGCACGTTTGGCTATAAAAGCAAACAGATAGCAGAGGACAACGAGAGAAGCACTACTCAAGGGCCTTAGCCAAATGTGAGACTGAACAGAAGTCTTAAGACCTTTTTTAAACCAATCAACTGACTGGCAGTTTCTGATGTCAGCAGGGAGGTCATTCCATAGCACAGGAGCCAGGTGGCTAAATGAACAACCACTGAGACCAACCCGTTTCACATCAGGAACTACCAGCAGGCCAGCCTGGGAGGATCTAAGGGTGTGAACTGGCTGGTAAGGACAAAGTAACTCCGTAAGATAAGCAGGACCACAACCACTGAGTGAGCGAGAAGTTAGGAGAAGTCGTGTGAAAGAGATTCCATACTTGATGGGAAGCCAGTGACGTCTAATCAGAACTGGTGTAATGTGGCTGTACTTTTCTGTACCAGTCAGGATTCTGGCAGCTGTGTTCTGAACTATTTGTAATCTGTCAATTGCTTTAGATGGAAGGCCTGCAAATAGGGAGTTACAATAGTCAAGACTAGATGTTACAAATGCATGGATAAAAATCTCAGCATCAGTGAAAGAGAGAAAACGTCAAACTTTAGCAATCTTCTGTAAAAGAGGATTTGACAACTGAAGAAATATTGTGGCATTTAAGTGTATCCCAAGGCTCTTTATAGAAGGTGAAGGCTGCAGTAGATAATTAACATAACTAAACTGTCATCGGAAGAGATGTTAGTATTGCATTTCAGATATAGCTGTGTCATCTGTATATGAATGAAACTGAACACTGTCTACAGATGATCCCACTCTATGGAAGACGCTGGTTCTGATTGATTTGAATATCTTGGTCAGACAGCTTCACAATCACTAACCTGTCTTCATGTCATCTTTTCACAGCTCTGTTCTCCAGGGTGACTCTGACAGCATCTCCAGGAGCCACAGTGAAGGAGGGAGAGGCTCTTAACCTGACCTGTGAGGCAGCAGTGAACAAAACCCCCCTGTCCTCAACTCCACTACACCATTCTGAGAGACGGGGAGCCTGTGACTAACAGCAGTGACTCTGCACTGTACAGCATAGCCAGCACTGAGAAGAACCACACTGGGAGCTACACGTGTGCTGTGGAGTCACAGGGAGTGAAGAGCAGCCAGGCATTACACATTGAAGTGCAAAGTAAGAACAGCCTCTACATATACCCTTATATAACTGTAGTAAAAATAAAGTAGCCTAAAGATCAGCAAGTATATCGACTTCACCCACTGAATGAAGAAACAGTTGTTGTCAAGCTCTTGAACCCTCCCGAACATTTATGCTTTATATGTGTGTCCAGTATTCCACAGGATTGTGAATGACACTCACTCGCCCATCCTCTCCCCTCAGAGTCCTGGTCGTGGATCATTGCTGCTCTCAGTGTCTTGCTGGTTTTGATTGTTATTCACTCGCCCCTCCTCTCCCCTCAGAGTCCTTGTCGTGGATCATTGCTGCTCTCAGTGTCTCACTGGTTTTGATTGTTATTCACTCGCCCCTCCTCTCCCCTCAGAGTCCTGCTCGTGGATCATTGCTGCTCTCAGTGTCTTGCTGGTTTTGATTGTTATTCACTCGCCCCTCCTCTCCCCTCAGAGTCCTTGTCGTGGATCATTGCTGCTCTCAGTGTCTTGCTGGTTTTGATTGTTATTCACTCACCCCTCCTCTCCTCTCAGAGTCCTGGTCGTGGATCATTGCTGCTCTCAGTGTCTCGCTGGTTTTGATTATTTTTATTCCCGTCACACTATTGCTGTTCTACCGATACAAGACCAAAGGTGAGCCTCACACTCTGAATTTACTAGTTAAATACTGATTGAACACTATATTTCAGACACTTAGAAACACTTTTTTCAAAACTTCTGTCAAAGACTTAATAGTGATAAGTTTAGAAGTACTATAATAATCTTAATCAATTCAACAACAAACACTGTTTGGTTCTTTTCATTGAATATCTTGAGAGAGAGACTTCTATTAGAAACCTGTCATTGAATTTATTCAATTTATTTTGGAATACTGAATGAGACAAACAGACCTCACAGCATTCTTGCAGAATGGGCTGAAATTACTCAGCTTCGGCTCCATTACAAAGTTCTCCAGCATTTTAAAGGTTTAGAGAACGTGTAACTGCAGCCAGAGCTTATTAAATCAAGCCAATGAATTGTTCCACCTTGTCCGTTTCCTTGTGTATATTAACATAGACATTTCAACTGGTTTGTGTCATCAATAGATTACATTTCCATGTACAAACATCAGCTATTCTCGCATTGTGATCAGAAATATGCAGCCCCCAACTTAATAAAAAAACACTAATGATGCAACCAAACCATGAACATGTGTAAAAAATAAATGACATTTTCAGGAATGTGTAGGAATAAGTGTCAATGAAAAAATGAATTTATACTGAATCAATCAATTAATTTTTATATAGCCATCCCAAAGTGCTTTACAAAACAAGCAATAATTAAAACATTAATTACAATAATTAAAATTAGTGGTGCAATCGGCACCCTAATTTCGTAATTGATTGTTGTATAGACATTTATCAACTATAATCGCTGCATTGATGTTTTTATTTTTCAAAATAATGAACAAACTTTTTTTTTTTTTTTTTTTTTTAAAAGAGAAGACCAATAACTAATAACACTTGTGCATAATAGTTAAACAAAGGCACAAAATGTAAGATCTTAAATGTAATACGAAACTTGACGGGCAGCCAATGCAAATTTTCCAAAACAGGTGTAATATGCTCAGTCCTTTTTGTAACAGTCAGTATTCATGCAGCTGCATTTTGGACCATTTGTGGAACTTCAATTTAACTTCCCTTATGTTTCATAATAAATAAATATATAAAGTTAAGACTTTATATATAAAGTTAAGCCATTGCAGTGCAGTCAAACTGCTTTAAAAACTGTACACTGCTAATACACTCTGCTAAGTCCCTAAGCACTGCATTTACCACATGGATAGATCAAATTACACAGACCAAAACCAACTCCAGTAAAAAAAAAAAAATCATACCGTTACAACATGCTTCCTTTATTTCCAGGTTTTGTGTTCATTGCTGCTAAATCAAGGTAAGAATATAGAGCTTAATATCAGTTACAAGCGGCTGCAATGGCTGATAGAATATGTGCTGGCATGACTCTTCTAGCTCTGGGCATGTTGTGACTGCTGTGCTGCAGGTACTCATCATGCTGTGCCATTGAGATCTCAATCTGCATTCACATGGTGCTGCAGTGTGTTTGAAACCTGGAAGGCTCCATAGAAAAATCATTGACAAGATTTAGTTTCTTCCCTGAAACCTGTGTGAAACTCTGACCAAACCAGCTTGTTTCATCTCATTTAGAGCCTTTCCCATGAATTCAGGTGATTTTAAGCCCTGAATCTGATTATTAAAGTGTTTCTGCTGTGGCTGTGTGGGGATGCATTGCATTTCAATGGGTGATTATACCCCACTAATTTCACATCTCACAACTGCAGGGATTTTTAAATGAGTTCAGCCATCTCGCTTCATCTAGTGAACATCTGTCTTTCACATTCAGAGAGTGGTCAGGACACTGAATGCATTATACTGCTATTTAGAGGTGAACTATAGTCGTACTACAACATCATTTACCAATAGGATTCTGGGAAGGAGACACAACCTGCACTTAGTCATGGCAATGAGCAAGATCTCATTGAGTGGCTGTACAAACTGAAAACAAGAGGGGCAACGAAGCTAGAAAACAAGAGCCCCTGAAACACCATTCCAGCTGATACTGTCCTTTAGTGTGTAGGCCAATGGACAGGTGGGCATTATTATTTTAAACAGTTTTACAATATTGCACCATAGAGATTGAGGTTCATAAGAATTTAATTTTCATAAGGCTGCTGATGGACCATATAAAAGATCAGCCAAATATACTATGAAAGTGTTCTGAAACCAGTTCTACTGTATTAGTTTCCATGAGAAGCAGAATCACACCATTTTAAATTGGTAATCAGTCAGTCTCAGTTAGGATAACAGGCTGGCAGATACTGGTGTAACCGATATTAACATCTGTCACTGAAGGAATACATTTAAATTGTAGCCGCCACGCCACTCCCCAATATTAATAGGGAGAAAAGGAAAATCTTAATTAAGGTTCTTTTCTATTGGGCAAGGACTTAGTTTAATAGCAGCATCACTTCCCAAACACAGAACCCAGAAACCAAGTAAATGTATACAAAGTTTATTAACACAAAGGCAATTCCAGTTAAAAACAATTTAAAATGTAGCAGCAATTGTATAGAGTTAGCAGCAATAAATACAATGTAGAATATGGTTTTAATATAGCAGCAATGATATTAATGTATAAAAATGGTTTCAAATAGCAGTAATCACAATGTCACAGCAATAGCTACATATAGCAACAATAGTCAAGTTACAATTAAAAGGCCCGGCCCTTAGTAGCAGTGTGATAACACTGCAAAACAAAAATCAAGATCAAAAGTGATGCTTAACACAATCCAAATGCTCAAGTGAAAATAAAATAAAGAAAAAAACAAAACGAATCTCAAATACAGCTTGTTAGTAATAATTTGAATTTGGTACTTATCTCTACAGAATGCTTCAGCTGTAGATCTCGAGGTCACCAATAACACAACCGGCAGAAACAGAGAGAACGTCTCAATGCAATCACACAGAAGCGAGTTTTGAACACTCACAACAAAACCACCCAATAATCCTAGCGTCTCCTGTTGCCTCCATACTCCGTTCACACAAAAAAACTGCTAGCAGAATGGTTGATTTGGTTTAAATATGTTTAGTACAAAGGGGAGACAATTAACACTTAACAAGCTGCCGGTATGTTCTCAATTGGCACTTGTGTTCTTAAAGGCATAGCGTGCATTTACATTAAATAGGTTCTACACTGGATTGCTCTGGATCTCAGAGAGTGGGCCTATGTGCTCTTAGACTGCAGGTAGAATCAGCTGTAGGCAGCCCCAGTTTGATATTGGAACAAGATGAGATTCAGTTTTATAGTCTGGTTTCATGGTGCACAGAGAAACAAAGCAACAGTAATGAGCTTTCTATCCTGTCTGGTACATTGATCTCCTCTCTCTGTCTCTTACAGGCGCCCTGCAGATCAGACTCCTGCACAGCCCTTGAGGGGAATGGAGCTCTCGGACATGGACAACAGCCTGGTGAGTTACTGACAGATAAGAACTCTGTTCACAGAGCTTTAACTCACCAAGAATACAAGAAACTTTGACAGTTTTTGATGAAGAAGCCAATGTTAGT
Source organism: Acipenser oxyrinchus oxyrinchus (assembly GCA_030684275.1). NCBI lineage: Eukaryota > Metazoa > Chordata > Actinopteri > Acipenseriformes > Acipenseridae > Acipenser > Acipenser oxyrinchus. Next base: position 55,118 of record JAGXEW010000429.1, read on the forward strand.
CTACTACAGTATTTTTTATGAAAAGCAAAATGTATTCACTTAAACAGACTTGAAAAAACATTATTTAATAGGGATCATAGTTTAAGGTGTAAAATAATCTAATTATAAATAATCTTGCCTAGAATATAACTTCTTTATTATTTATTTATAATTTAGTCTCTAGTGTTTTCATTGCTATTGGTGAACAAAAATGGTGAAAGCCCTTTTCTACTCTCTATTAATAGCTTAAAAATAGTATTACACATCTGAATTGCAATACATGTGTGGAGTTATTTTGTTATCTCTAACCATACTCTTTCTTAAGAAGGTACAGTAGGATAATTCCAAGACTTAATAGTATGAACTATAAACTATAATAAAATTTAAAATAATGGAATTTATTTAGCCCAGAAACAGTACATGAAATGGTTACTGTTTCAGACTTCACAATTAGTTAATGTTGAAAAGACGCATTCCTAATGCATGCAGATGCAGACAGTGATGATGTACATACTGACCTGGGCAGTGTGCTTGCAGAAAGGACCTGTTCTTGTTCTGATGCTGGATGCATATGCAGATGCAGACAGTGATGGTGTAAATACTGCCCTGGGCAGTGTGCTTGCAGAAAGGACCTGTTCTTGTTCTGATGCAGATGCAGACAGTGATGGTGTATATACTGCCCTGGGCAGTGTGCTTGCAGAAAGGACCTGTTCTTGTTCTGATGCTGGATGCAGATGCAGACAGTGATGGTGTATATACTGCCCTGGGCAGTGTGCTTGCAGAAAGGACCTGTTCTTGTTCTGATACAGATGCAGATGCAGACAGTCATGGTGTATATACTGCCCTGGGCAGTGTGCTTGCAGAAAGGACCTGTTCTTGTTCTGATGCAGATGCAGATGCAGACAGTGATGGTGTATATACTGCCCTGGGCAGTGTGCTTGCAGAAAGGACCTGTTCTTGTTCTGATGCAGATGCAGATGCAGACAGTGATGGTGTATATACTGCCCTGGGCAGTGTGCTTGCAGAAAGGACCTGTTCTTGTCCTGATGCAGATGCAGACAGTGATGGTGTATATACTGCCCTGGGCAGTGTGCTTGCACAAAGGACCTGTTCTTGTTCTGATGCAGATGCAGTTGCAGACAGTGATGGTGTATATACTGCCCTGGGCAGTGTGTTTGCAGAAAGTACCTGTTCTCGTTCTGATGCTAGTCCTTTCTTTTTTTCTGTTGACTATATTTCCAGGTAACTCTACAGCATCCAACCTAGAGAGTCTATACGCAGAAGTGAAGCCAAACCAACAGAACAAAGGTCAGAGCCACTGGAACTCCTCTCTCTCCCATCCCACTTGACACCTTCTCTCCCTGGCACACCATTGGGAATCCTCAATACATCTTCCTGATAGTGACCTTGTATTCAAGTGTAGTCATGAAGATGAAATCTCCAAGAAAGAATCGCTTCAGTTAGTGTATCACACTGCTTTAGGTTATGTGGAGGCTGTCTGTCTGTCTGTCTGTCCAGCTGTCTGTCTGTATGTCCCTGTGACATACAGACAGAGAGCTCAGAGCTCGACATGAGGAATGTGAATAAGAAGAAGAAGGGTATAAAACCTCTCTCTCTTCCCGTCAACCCTCTGTATTAGACAGGCTTCCTAATGCCACTCCACACAGTGTTTCTATAAGGAATAATATCAACTGTTAATGTTTGAACATAGAATGGACTTTGTAGCCTTTACACTCCCCTCCAGCCAGGACTGGAACACATTGGGGGTATTTGTTTTCCCTTCACCCCTACCCTGACAACTTGTTCTCTAAAATAAGTATTGAGAAATTAATCTGCTGAGAAGAGTGACAAATAATGTCCCCTAGCTTTGTACATACTATATAACTTATCATCTGGAAGCTGTGTACAAAATGTCAATAAAGATACCCTGAATGGGTGTGCTCTCCAATACATTTCTTTACTAAACATGTTATTGTTCATTTCTATACTGGACCTAACACTAAAAAAAAAAAAAAAAAAACAATAGGCCAGATTTTCAAACTCGGATCATTTTCATGCAGGATCCTCTCTTTATTTCTTAGGTAAAACCCTGGCAGATAACAAACCTGCGGTGTTGTACTCTGAGATCAATCAAGCAAAGCCCTCAGGTATGGAATGCTGGAGAATATCTAGAACCCCTCCTCTCTGTGTCTCCTCCCTCTATTAATCAGGGTGCATTTCACAGGCAAACCCACAGCAGATAATGCAGAGGCCATGTATGCCACAGTCCTCCCAAAGAAGAAAAAGAAGGTAAGTTTTTCTAAAGTAACTTTCTATTCCCTGCTCCTTAAATCATTTCCCCATCTCTCTTCCAGACCCTCAGGTCCAGCACTAAACATTGTAGCCAAACTCATTCCTTCCCAGTCATTCACCCCTACCCACTAGAGCCACAATCCCTCTCTCCCAGTCATTCACCGCTACCCACTAGAGCCACAATCCCTCCCTCCCAGTCATTCACCGCTACCCACTAGAGCCACAATCCCTCCCTCCCAGACATTCACCCCTACCCACTAGAGCCACAATCCCTCCCTCCCAGTCATTCACCCCTACCCACTAGAGCCACAATCCCTCCCTCCCAGTCATTCACCGCTACCCACTAGAGCCACAATCCCTCCCTCCCAGTCATTCACCCCTACCCACTACAGCCAGAATCCCTTCCTCCCAGTCATTCACCCCTACCCACTAGAGCCACAATCCCTCCCTCCCAGTTTCTCAGCTTTAACCACTAGAGCCAGAATCCTCCCCCAGTCCTTCAGCTATAACCACATGAGACAAATAGCCTCCTCCAAGTCCCCCAGCTTTAACCACTAGAGCCTCCCTCCCTCCCTCCCATACAGCTCTCTTCTCAGCTTGTTTCAGTGTGTGAAGAGCTGACTATTTTCTCTCCTTTCTCTGACCCACATCACTAAAGGATGAGGGTCCCCAGGGATGAGAGCCAGCCTGAATCCAGAGACACTGAGAAGGAGAGCATGTCAGAGATCACAGTCCCTCCTGAATTTAGAGAACATCCCTGGGATTCAGGCCTGTTCCTGGCTATTGAATTGGTTTGGCGCTTTAGGACAGAGTTACTGGGCCATTCTACAGATAAGAAAAACATTGTGCTTTTTACTCTACATACACTGTTTGTTCCAGTGTAACAAGATATAAAACAACCTGTGTGCCTCAGAGCTCTTAACAATTGTGATTTTTGTCTTTGTTTTTGTTGATTTCTTTTTTAATGTTTTTATTTGGGGGCAGTGGTGCAATCTTGAACTGGAGGAAGTGTATCTTGTTTTGTTGTTGTTTTATCGTTGAACTGGAGGAAGTGTATCTTGTTTTGCTGTTTTATCGTTGAACTGGAGGAAGTGCATCTTGTTTTGTTGTTGTTTTATCGTTGAACTGGAGGAAGTGTATCTTGTTTTGTTGTTGTTTTATCGTTGAACTGGAGGAAGTGTATCTTGTTTTGCTGCTTTATCGTTGAATTGGAGGAAGTGTCTTGTTTTGTTGTTGTTTTATCGTTGAACTGGAGGAAGTGTCTTGTTTTGTTGTTGTTTTATCGTTGAACTGGAGGAAGTGTATCTTGTTTTGTTGTTGTTTTATCATTGAACTGGAGGAAGTGTATCTTGTTTTGTTGTTGTTTTATTGTTGAACTGGAGGAAGTGTCACAGGGTGACTGAAATGCCACTCATGCAGCCCTTTATAAGCACTTTTATTTTGAGCACGTTTCTAGACAATGTATGTGTTTTTCTCACTTTTTGATTTATACTATATTGGAGCATGTTTTTATAATTGTATGTTTTATTATTATTATTATTTGCACTTTTGATTTTACACGTTTTGCTTTGTCACAAAGAGGATTGTTTGTTTTGTTTAGGCACGGGCTGTACGAGTTGGGCTAGATGTGGTGAGAGCGAGGCTTCTGGTAGGTGTAGTTTTGCTGACATTAGTTACGAGCAGACTAATGATTTGATCAGGTACAGGTGGAAATAATTTAGGTCAGCAGATAATAGGTCGGTAGGGCAGGAAGGGGCGGGACATTTCTGTATTTAACAGGAAGAAGAAAGCAACAACAGGATGAAGGACGCGAAAAAGAAAAGACGCAGAGAGAAAACGAGGAGGACAAGCGCAGAAAAAGAAACGTAAAGGGAGAGCGCGGAGGAGACGGGCAGAGGAACGGGGAGGCACGGGGAAGCACGGACCAAGAAAAGAAAGTGAAAGCAACCTCGGGACGTGAGCGGTGTGTATCTGTATTTGGAATCAAGTTCGGCAGTAGCAACAGGGACTGGAGCGGCATGGATCCGAGTCTGGAACAAAACACAGTAATAGCTGCAGAGTAATGCGAACCAGGTGAGCTTAACAGAAATACAGGGAAGTTATTTCTCTTTTTTTGTTGTGTTTTTTTTTTGTTTATCAGACTGGTTGTTGATCACCCCTGTTTTTAGTTATTCATGCAGCTTTTATCCCCCAGTGCTCTCCCTGGGTTTGGCGCACTTTGTATTTTTGCTTTTGATTTAGTTTAATTTCGTTTGATAAGGAGCTCTTGCATTTTAATTAGAAGCCAATGGAATGTTAGTGCTGTTTTTAGTAATGATTTGTTTATTTGTCCTTTTTATCTATATTGTAGCAAATAGTTAAGCTTTGTGTTTTAAAGGGAAAGGGAAGGTAGGCAAGTTAATTGTTTTTTTAAAACTGCGTTGAACACTTTTATTCTTGCCTCCATAGAAATAGAGAGGGCCACGTAGGACCAGTCCAGGCTGCTGCAGAACCACCCTGACACGAATCCCCTTCATGGTCCTGGAAGAATGGGTACTTCGGTGCTGCAGCAAGTGCGTGTGGCCTAAATATTATTTTTTTTCTACTTTCCTTTTAATTCTTTTCATACTTTACACCCTAGCAAAGTAGTGGGTGTAGTTTTTATTTGCTACTTTTCCACCCTTGTCATAATGTGGGTGGTGATCTTTTGCTTTTAAACATTTGTTTTATATTTTTTAAAAAATCTATTTTAAACTGTAACCGCTTGTGCTGTCTGTCCCTGGGTGTGCTGGTCTCTGATCTGCATCCTGCTGTCGCAATATTTAACGAACCTGTGTAAAGTAAAAATTGGTAAACATAGTTATATTGGGTCCTGGTGCCCACAATCACCATGTGACAGTCGGCTACAATTTTGGGTGTGATCCGTGACGCCCTGGTGACAGAAGTGTATCTTGTTTTGTTGTTGTTTTATCATTGAACTGGAGGAAGTGTATATTGTTTTGTTGTTGTTTTATCATTGAACTGGAGGAAGTGTATCTTGTTTTGTTGTTGTTTTATCGTTGAACTGGAGGAAGTGTACAGAATGTGCAATGTATTATTATTATTATTATTATTATTATTATTATTATTATTATTATTATTATTATTATTATTTTGCCTTACCCATAGCATTCTAAGGTCATCAGTAATCTCTTGTAAAGGGATAACATTTGCATTATTACAAAATTTGCAGTATTACAGTATTCTGTATTATTAGCATGACAGAAATTGGGGTTTTAAACGTGATTTCTAACATGATTTTCAGCTTTAACATCACAAATTAACATTGACAGTGAATTCAGGAGGATGTGGGTCTCCTCCAATTAAAACCTGTGCTCAGATCACCCTATCTACAAGTGTGAGGACTGTGTTCAGACAGCTAGGAGTTCGTCATGGTAAAAAAAACAAAAAAACTCTGGTCTCCTCCAATTAGAACCCATGCTGAGATCACGCGATCTGCCACTGCTAAAACTGTTGAATGGGAGAAGGGAGGCTTGCCTCCCTTTGTAAAAACAAAACAAAACAAAACACTCCTCCAGGACCAGAAGACCATCTGCCACTGCTAGTATTGTAAGTGCGTGTCTCTCAGCAGCCAGCTGTTAACTTAGGAATGTTGAATCTGGAGTTTAGGTTAAAAAATGTTTTTCTTAAATTGTAGCCAATAATTGTCTTTTATTTTATTGAACATTATTATGTTATAATGCTATATATATACAGTACTGTGCAAAAGTTTTAGGCAGGTGTGAAAAAATGCTGTAAAGTAAGAATGCTTTCAAAAATAGACATGTTAATAGATTATATTTATCAATTAACTAAATGCAAAGTGAGTGAACAGAAGAAAAATCCAAATCAAATCTATATTTGGTGTGACCACCCTTTGCCTTCAAAACAGCATCAATTCTTCTAGGTACACTTGCACAAAGTCAGGGATTTTGTAGGCATATAGTCAGGTGTATGATTAAACAATTATACCAAACAGGTGCTAATGATCATCAATTCAATATGTAGGTTGAAACACAATCATTAACTGAAACAGAAACAGCTGTGTAGAAGGAATAAAACTGGGTGAGGAACAGCCAAACTCAGCTAACAAGGTGAGGTTGCTGAAGACAGTTTACTGTCAAACGTCATGCACCATGGCAAGACTGAGCACAGCAACAAGACACAAGGTAGTTATACTGCATCAGCAAGGTCTCTCCCAGGCAGAAATTTCAAGGCAGACAGGGGTTTCCAGATGTGCTGTCCAAGCTCTTTGAAGAAGCACAAAGAAACGGGCAACGTTGAGGACCGTAGACGCAGTGGTCGGCCAAGGAAACTTACTGCAGCAGATGAAAGACACATCATGCTTACTTCCCTTCGCAATCGGAAGATGTCCAGCAGTGCCATCAGCTCAGAACTGGCAGAAAACAGTGGGACCCTGGTACACCCATCTACTGTCCAGAGAAGTCTGGTCAGAAGTGGCCTTCATGGAAGACTTGCGGCCAAAAAGCCATACCTCCAACGTGGAAACAAGGCCAAGCGACTCAACTATGCACGAAAACACAGGAACTGGAGTGCAGAAAAATGGCAGCAGGTGCTCTGGACTGATGAGTCAAAATTTGAAATATTTGGCTGTAGCAGAAGGCAGTTTGTTCGCCGAAGGGCTGGAGAGCGTACACGAATGAGTGTCTGCAGGCAACAGTGAAGCATGGTGGAGGTTCCTTGCAAGTTTGGGGCTGCATTTCTGCAAATGGAATTGGGGATTTGGTTAGAATTAATGGTCTCCTCAATGCTGAGAAGTACAGGCAGATACTTATCCATCATGCAATACCATCAGGGAGGCATCTGATTGGCCCCAAATTTATTCTGCAGCATGACAACGACCCCAAACATACAGCGAAAGTCATTAAGAACTATCTTCAGCGTAAAGAAGAACAAGGAGTCCTGGAAGTGATGGTATGGCCCCACATAGCCCTGATCTCAACATCATCGAGTCTGTCTGGGATTACATGAAGAGAGAGAAGCAACTGAGGCTGCCTAAATCCACAGAAGAACTGTGGTTAGTTCTCCAAGATGTTTGGGCCAACCTACCTGCCGAGTTCCTTCAAAAACTGTGTGCAAGTGTACCTAGAAGAATTGATGCTTGATGCTGTTTTGAAGGCAAAGGGTGGTCACACCAAATATGGATTTGATTTAGATTTTTCTTCTGTTCACTCACTTTGCATTTAGTTAATTGATAAATATAATCTATTAACATGTCTATTTTTGAAAGCATTCTTACTTTACAGCATTTTTTCACACCTGCCTAAAACTTTTGCACAGTACTGTATATATATATATATATATATATATATATATATATATATATATATATATATATATATATATAAACACAGTGCCTATAGAAAGTCTACACCCCCTTGAAGTTTTTCACATTTTGTTGTGTCAGTGCCTCAGGGTTTCACATTTAAATGAGGATTTGTTTCCACTTATCTACACACCATAGTCCACACTGTTAAGGGAAAAAGTATTTATTGAGAAAAAATGATATATTAAAAATATAAAACTGAAAGATCATAATTGGATAAGTCTCCACCCCTGAGTTAATACTTGGTGGAAGCACCTTTGGCAGCAATTACAGCTGTGAGTCTGTTGGGATAGGTCTCTACCAACTTTGCACACCCAGATGTGACAATATTTGACCACTCTTCTTTACAAAACTGTTCAAGCTCTGTCAAGTTCCTTGGGGAGCTTTGATGGAGAGCAATCTTCAAGTCATGCCACAAATTTTAGATTGGATTTAGGTCAGGGCTCTGACTGGGCCACTCAAGGATATTTACCTTTTTGTTCCTTAGCCACTCCAGTGCAGCTTTGGCTGTGTGCTTTGGGTCGTTGTCATGCTGAAAGGTGAACTTCCGTCCCAGTTTCAGCTTTCTTGCAGAGGGCAGCAGGTTTTCCTCAAGGACTTCTATGTACTTTGCTCCATTCATTTTCCCTTCTATCCTGACCCCCTGCTGATGAGAAACATCCCCATAACATGATGCTGCCACCACCATGCTTCACAGTAGGGATGGTGTTCTTTGGGTGATGCACTGTGTTGGGTTTGCGCCAAACATAACGCTTTGCATTTAGGCCAGAAGGTTCCATTTTAGTTTCATCAGACCACAAAACATTTTTGCCACATGGCTACAGAATCTCCTTATACTTCAAACAGGATTCAAGGTGGGCTTTCTTGAGTAATGGCTTCCTTCTTGCCACCCTACCATACAGGCCAAATTTGTGGAGTGCTTGGGATATTGTTGTCACATGCACACTTTGACCAGTCTTGGCCATAAAAGCCTGTAGCTCTTACAAATTTGCCATTGGCCTCTTGGTAATCTCTCTGATCAGTCTCCTTCTTGCTCGGTCATCCAGTTTGGAGGGACGGGCTGATCTAGGCAGGGTCTTGTTGGTGCCATACACCTTCCACTTCTTAATAATCGTCTTGACCGTGCTCCAAGGGATATTCAAGGCCTTTGATATTTTTTTTATACCCATCCCCTGATCTGTGCCTTTCAACAACTTTGTCCCGGAGTTCTTTTGAAAGCTCCTTGGTGCTCATGGTTGAGTCTTTGCTTTGAAATGCACTACCCAGCAGACGGAACCTACAGGAACTGCTGAATTTATCCTGAAATCATGTGAATCACTACAATTTAACACAGGTGGAGGCCACTTAACTTGTTGTGTGATTTTGAAGGCGATTGGTTACACCTGAGCTAATTTAGGATTGCTATTACAAGGGGGGTGGACACTTATCCAACCAAGCTATTTCAGTTTTTATTTTTAATTAATTTTATACAAACTTCTAGAATTTTTTTTCACTTGGAGGTTATGGGGTAGGATGTGTAGATAAATGAAAAAAAAACTATTTTAGCATTTTAATTCAAGGCTATAAGGCAACAAAAGGTGAAAATTTTGAAAGGGGGTGTAAACTTTCTATAGGCACTGTATATATATATATATATATATATATATATATATATATATATATATATATATATATATATATATATATATATATATATATATATATATATATATATATTCCTTTGAAAAGTTGAGGAGGCTCTGCCTCTCTTGCCTCCTCTAAGGAGCCTCCAATGATTGGTTGATAATGTACATTCATCCATCTTTAAAAGTTCAGTAAAAGGGGACCTAGATACAGAATTACTGATATTTCTGTGCTGCAATACTGAAATGGTAGGGTATATTTTTACCACAGCATAAAGCATGCTTGTATTGCTTCTATTAAAAACACATTCTTTAAATCTTAGTTTAAACTGCTGCATAATAAAGTGAATGATCACAAATGTGTGTGTTGAGTTTTAAGTTACAATAATTTGATCAACACATTTTGCTTTTCAAATGAACCTTCAATGTAACTTTTAATATCTCTTCCTCTTTCTTAAGCCTTTGTAAATCACCCAGTTCATTGCTCTGTGTGTCTCCATGCCTAGTATGATGAGTAAGTGACTAGGGTCTATACCAACACTATGTACACAATACCGTCTCAAGTTTTACTCCCAAAGCAGTAAAAATGATTGTTTCAAAATACAGCAGTTTATATGTAGGCTTGGTGGTCCAGTGGTTTAAGAAAGGGGCTTGATACCAGGAGGTTCCTGGTTCAAATCCCTGCTCAGCCACTAAGTCACTGTGTGTAACCCTGAGCAAGCCACTTAACCTTCTTGTGCTCCGTCCTTCGGATGAGACGTAAAAAAACGCAGTTGTTGATGCATAGTTCACCCCCCTAGTTTCTGTAAGACTGTGACAGAAAGATAATGAGTTCTGGTGGTAAATCTCCCTCCCGACCTGTGAGGGCGCTAAAGAACGAGAGGAGAAGTATCTGGAAGGGCTGGCCTGACAGTTCGTTTCCGGGACCGGGAAGTGGGTCAGCCTGGAAGGAAGCGAGACTCTGTTGTAGGACCGTGTTGACGTGAAAGGTAAACGAGGGGCAGCTGCAAGTAATAAGGCAGCTGCAACCATTTACCTGGAAATCATACGGGACTACATATAGAGCCAGGGTAATGCTGATCTTTTCCTTCGTTTGGGTAGAGCAAGGAGAGAGAAGGACTGAGAGAGGAGCTCTCAGAAAGCGATTGAGGAAGCGTTTCTGTGTGAAGTATTGTCTTTGTTTGTGTCTGTCTGTCTAACTGTTCATTGTCTTTCACCACCAGACAGTTAAGCACACCTCCGGAGCTGTCGCAGAGGTCAGCACTAAATCCGGAGCACCACTGCACTAAACGCCACCCTTACCTGTGTTTTCACTCTGCACCAGCACGACTGCACTCACCCGGACTGGTGACCGTGTATTGTTTTGTGTTCAGGACTGTGTTTCTTGCGTTTTCCCGTGCTTTACACATTGCTGTGTATAGCCGGGGGATTTATTGTTTGACGGTCGCCAGACCGGGATTACAAATAAAAGCACGTTTTTTCACCGAGTAACATTGTTTGTCTTTTACTCCTGCTCCACATCACTGCTACACCTGTACCCCTTCACTAGCCACTTTGCCACACGTGGTGCCAGAAGTGGGATCATGGACCGCAACACACTGGCGGAGCTGCTGCAGGCGCTGGAGAGCAGACGGGACGCAGAGGAGAGAAGGAGGGAGGAGCGCTACACGGCGCTCATTGAACGGGTAGGGCTGGCCGTTGCCGCAGCAACAGCCCCTACCACAATACCGTTGATGTCGCCCAAGGCACGGGCGATGAAAATGTCGGCGGAGGATGACCCGGAGGCGTATTTGGTGGCGTTCGAGCGGCTGGCCACCGCGGCGGCTTGGCCGCGGGAGTTCTGGGCCAGCCAGCTGGGTCCCTGCCTGATCGGGGAGGCTCAGGCAGCGTACCAGGCGATGAGCGACCATCACGCCACCGACTACGACCTGGTCAAGCAGGCTATCCTCCGCCGCTTGAATATCACTACGGAGACCCACCGGGCGAGATTTAGGGAGTTCCGGAGAGCCCCGGAGACCCGCCCCAGGGTGGTGGCAGAGCGGTTGTGCGACCACATGGTGCATTGGCTGACCCCCGGGAAGAAGACCGCCCAACAGATGGGGGAAGCCATTGTGGTGGAGCAATTCTGCCATGTGGTCGGCGCCGAAACCCAGGCGTGGATACGGCGCCACAACCCTGACACCCTGGAGGAGGCAGTCAAATTGGCTGAAGATTTTGAGGACTCCCTGACGTCTGCCCGGATCGGGATCCTATCGACCCCTGCCCTTCGGAGCAATCGCCCTCTCTCTCCCTCTCCTCCAACACCACCACCCGTGTTCCCAGGACCCAGACCTCCCAGAGCGCCGACCCCATTGGGCCCCTTGCCTCCCCCATGGAGACCAAGGTTGGCCCCAGCTGGGGTAGAGGTGCTGCCCTGCCCGTTGCCATACCAGCAGCGGGACAGATTTACACCCTATGCCCCTCTGTCCCTCCTATCTGTTTTAGGTGCCACCAGCCGGGACATCTGGCCAGGTCATGCCCGCTGCCATGGAGTGTGACGTGGCAGCGTGCAATTGGGCACCTGAGACTGGTAAGTGTGGGGAAAATGGTCGGGAGGGGCCTTGTCTAATCAATGTGGTTTTAGGGAATGTGAAAACCCACGCATTAGTGGACACAGGGTGTGAGCAGACCTTGATTAGGACAGCTCTCCTGGGCGGTGTGTCGTGGCGGCCACGAGGTCAGGTGGCCATCTCCTGTATCCATGGAGACACGGCGACATACCCCACAATAAAGTATATTTATCGGTAGGACCGATAAAACGTCACCTTGTAGTCGGGTGGCGGAAAGGTTGCCACACCCAGTTATTCTGGGCCGAGACTGGCCAAAATTCAGAGATTTAGTGCAAAAGTGGCAGTCTCGCCACACACGTAAACGTGGCAGAGAGAGAAAAGGAACGAATTGGTGATGTGTTTCCTTTTCACACTGAAATGTTTTCTCCTTTTTCCGTCCTAGAAAAACAAATAAGGAGAGACGGACCACAAAATGGGAGGGAGTGTTGTTGAGACAAGGCTGGGGTCTGGTGGGAGAGTGCGGCAATGGTAACAAACGCCAGTCGAAGGGAGTGGGAACGCAGTGTGACCGAGAGAGCGAGGTTACTGGGCCAACTAGAGCAGAGGTTATTCCAGCCCCTCTCAATGTACCAGACCCGTGGTACTCAAGCGCGGACCTAGTGTGGGGCCAACATAACGACCCGTCACTGGTGCACGCTTGGGGACAGGTCCGGTCCATTGAAGGTAAGGATGTTGATGGCGCTGGGGCTAGTATATCCACATTTCAGTATCAAGGGCAATTACTGTATAGGGTAAACCTAGCCGCGGGCACAGGACAGCCTGTAACGCAATTGTTGGTTCCCCGTCTTGTCGGCCCGAGGTCATGAGGCTGGCGCATGATATCCCTTTGCGGGGCACCTCGGAGCCGAAAAGACGAGGGAACGAATATTAGCTTGATTCTATTGGCTAGGTCTTCATACTGATGTGTCGAAATATGTAGCCACATGCCCAGACTGCCAGCGAGTAGCGCCGGTCGAGTCGCCCGCCCCTTTGGTCCCACTGCCGATTATTCCCACTCCGTTCGAGCGCATTGCAATGGACATAGTGGGCCCTTTGCTACCTTCTGACTCCGGTATACGCATATATTAGTGGTGGTGGATTATGCAACGCGATACCGGAGGCAGTTCCATTGAGGTCCACTAGTGCCGCTGCAATAGCCACTGAGTTAGCGCAGATTATGGCTAGAGTAGGGATTCCCAAGGAGATTTTGACCGATCACGGAACCAATTTTCTGTCCAACACGTTACAGCAAGTGTATAAAATATTAAAAATACGTCCCATCAGGACGTCCGTTTACCATCCACAAACGGACGGTCTGGTGGAACGTTTAATCAGAACTTTAAAGTCGATGCTGAGGCGATTTGTAACACAGGAGCAGAAACATTGGGCATCGCTTCTTCCCTACCTCCTCTTTGCAGTGAGAGAAGTGCCGCAGAGTTCAACGGGTTCTCCCCTTTGAGCTCCTGTACGGCCGGCAGCCTCGCGGCATTCTTGACCTGCTGAGGGAGGGGTGGGAGGAGCACAAAGGCTCGTCCAAAATGTAGTGAAGTATGTGCTCCTACTAAGAGATCGCCTGGATTTGGTCGGTCGTTTGGCCCAGGACAACCTCAGATCGGCTCAGCACCAACAGCAGCAGCATTACAACAAAATGCACGGATTGAACCTTTCGACCAGGGGACAAGGTAATGCTGCTACTTCCCTCATCAGAATCAAAACTGTGCGCTAAATGGCAGGGGCCGTATGAGGTGATTCGGGCTATAGGGAAAGTAAATTATGAAATTAGACAGCCCGATCGCCGGAATGAACGTGAAATTTACCATGTCAATTTGTTAAAGCCCTGGCAGGCAAGGGAGGTCTTGTTTATAGCCCCAGGCAATATGGAGGATGATTTAGGCCCCTGTCCAGAGACCCCGCGCACAAGAGTGATTTCAATGGGGGAACAATTGGTTCCAGATCAGCAAAGAGAGCTGCGTAAGCTTATTGAGGAGTTCAGCGATGTTTTTTCTGACGTGCCCGGCAGAACAAACTTAGTTGAATATGACATTATCTCTCCACCAGGTGTCACAGTGCGAGAGAGACCGTACCGGATCCCAGAAAGTCGACGAGGTGGCGTTCGCAAAGAGGTATGGGATATGCTCGAGCTTGGGGTGATTGAACCTTCCAGGAGCGAGTGGTGCAGTCCGATTGTCATAGTGGCTAAGAAAGACGGCACCAACCGCTTCTGCGTTGATTTCCGTAAGGTAAACGCTATTGCTAAGTTCGATCGTATCCCATGCCTCGGGTCGACGAACTTTTAGACAGACTGGGAAAAGCGAGGTTTATTTCCACTCTGGACCTGACGAAGGGATACTGGCAAATCCCTTTAACCCGCAGCTCCAGAGAGAAAACCGCATTTTCAACACCAGAAGGGCTGTTCCACTTTAAAACCATGCCATTTGGGCTACATGGTGCGCCGCTGCCTTTCAGAGACTGATGGACCAGGTTTTACGCCCACATCATGAATATGCAGCAGCGTATATTGATGACGTGGTGATTTACAGCTCCACCTGGCGAGAGCATTTGGCTAGGGTTGCAGCCGTTCTTCAGTCTCTAAGGGCAGCCCGCTGACAGCTAACTTGAGAAAATGTGCGTTTGCAAAACAAGAAACTCAATATCTGGGATTTATAATGGGAAATGGAAGAGTGAGACCTGTGATCACCAAAGTCCAGGCTTTGGTTGATGCAGCGATCCCCAAAACCAAGACTCAGGTGAGGTCACTACTGGGCTTAGCCGGTTATTACCGCCGTTTCATCCCCGAGTACGCCACAGTGGTTAACCCGTTAGTGGACCTCACCAAAAGAGTGCCCCAAATTTAATCAAATGGTCAGTTGAGTGTCAGGGGCGTTTGATACGATTAAACGTAGACTTTGCCAGGCCCCCACTCTTATTACTCCAGATTTCACCAAGAGATTCATTCTCCACACCGACGCATCGGATGTAGGTTTGGGTGCTGTCTTGTCCCAAAAGGTAGCTGGAGTAGAACACCCGATAGTGTACATGAGTAAAAAGATGTTGCCTCGGGGCGTAACTACTCCATAGTCGAAAAGGAGTGTTTGGCCATTAAATGGGCTACTCACTCTTTACGATACTACCTGCTGGGACACTCATTTGATCTGGTCACAGACCACGCCCCACTCACATGGTTAAGCACAATGAAGGACAGCAATGCCGGATAACTCGGTGGTATCTGGCATTGCAGCCCTTCATGTACCATATGGTACACCGTGCAGGGAAAGACCACCAAAATGCGGATTATTTTTCCCGGAGGGGGAGTAATGGGAAAGGTAGATTTAGCCGAGTGTTCCTTCGGCTCCACTCTGAGCGGTGGGATATGTGACAGAAAGATAATGAGTTCTGGTGGTAAATCTCCTCCCGACCTGTGAGGGCGCTAAAGAACGAGAGGAGAAGTATCTGGAAGGGCTGGCCTGACAGTTCGTTTCGGGACCGGAAGTGGGTCAGCCTGGAAGGAAGCGAGACTCTGTTGTAGGACCGTGTTGACGTGAAAGGTAAACGAGGGGCAGCTGCAAGTAATAAGGCAGCTGCAACCGTTTACTTGGAAATCATACGGGACTACATATAGGGGCCAGGGTAACGCTGATCTTTTCCTTCGTTTGGGTAGAGCAAGGAGAGAGAAGGACTGAGAGAGGAGCTCTCAGAAAGCGATTGAGGAAGCGTTTCTGTGTGAAGTATTGTCTTTGTTTGTGTCTGTCTGTCTAACTGTTCATTGTCTTTCACCACCAGACAGTTAAGCACACCTCCGGAGCTGTCGCAGAGGTCAGCAGTAAATCCGGAGCACCACTGCACTAAACGCCACCCTTACCTGTGTTTTCACTCTGCACCAGCACGACTGCACTCACCCCGGACTGGTGACCGTGTATTGTTTTGTGTTCAGGACTGTGTTTCTTGCGTTTTCCCCGTGCTTCACACATTGCTGTGTATAGCCGGGGGATTTATTGTTTGACGGTCGCCAGACCGGGATTACAAATAAAAGCACGTTTTTTCACCGAGTAACATTGTTTGTCTTTTACTCCTGCTCCACATCACTGCTACACCTGTACCCCTTCACTAGCCACTTTGCCACAAAGACGCATTGGATGAAAGTGTCCCACAGTAAAAACACAGCAAAGTGTAATAAAACATGGTAAAACATAGGGAAGCACTGTAATGCATAGGGAGATATGGTAAAGCACAGTGAAGCATTGTACAGCACAGAGGTACGGTAAAGCATATTAAAAAATAGAGTAAACTAACCCTTATAAAAGTTTCCCATAGTAAAAGCACATCAAAGTGTAATAAAGCACAGAGAAAGCATGGTAGACTGAGGGAGGAAAAAATAGAATGTTTTCAGAATGGATTCTAGATTCTAGATGGGCTCTAGTTTCCAAGAATCGCGCAGGTTCTAGGTTACAGGGATTTTTCTTCTGGGTTCAAGAGGTCTGTGATGGGGTGCAGCCTATTTTGTGGTGGTTTTGTGTTTTTTGTATTGTTTAGAGTGGATATGAGTGAGTGAGTTTGGGGTGTGGTTCAGTGAGTTAGTTTGTGTGATCAATGTGTGGAATGTGCCTGGGCTAATGAGGTGTGAATTGCCCAATTAGCCCAGGCACCTGTATAAAAGGGAGTGGTTAGGTATGTTAGTTGGTGAGTGTGTGTGAGAGAGAGAGTGGTTCTTTTTGTATAGTTCGTGTTTAAAGCCTGTTTTTGTGTTTGTCTATTTGGTTGGCCATCGTGCCTTTTGTTTTGTGTGTTTGTTTTAATTAAAAGTCTTATTTTCCCTGCCCATCCTGACTCTGAGTCTCCTTACCCCGGTCAGCCTGTCACATGGTCCTTTTAATATTTTTTTGAGAGTATTTAAATTCTGGGGTTCTAGGGTTTTGTGCTCTACTGTTCTGGACACATTATCATTTTTACATAGAGTGGTTCTAGTTTTTCCATCTGTATTAATATTCTGTGGTTGTAGAGTGGACCTAGGTTTCCTGTTCTAGACTGTTCTGGACACATTGTCATTTTTATATAATGTGGTACTCGTTTATTTTTTGAAGTATTATTGTGGGGCAGATAACGTGTCTTTATTATTTAGGGCTGCAATCCCTGTTTTCTGTACTCCGTGTTTTACACATCGCTGTGTATTACCGGAGCTTATTATTTGGTCACCAGACCTGGATTATAACAAAAATAAAACAACTATTTTCCATACCGGATTACAAATCTCTGTCTGTTTATTCCTGCACTGCATCACCTCTGCACCTGTACATAATCAGCAACCACTTTGCCACACACACACACATCTGCAATATTCAGAATTCACATCCTAGCCTTGTATTTAATGTATTGCATTGTTTTTCACTGTTTAATGTGTTATGTATTGTTTCTCAATATCTGCCCGAGTATACAAACAGCAATGTGACCGAGTGGCAGTTGAAGGGTTCTGTAGTAGTTATCCTGCAGAGTGGACGCTCTCCTCCTCGAGGTAAATAAAGCAAGCTTCACTCAGCGCCCATCTGCGTAGCTATGGCCGTGGTGCAGTAGCCTCGAACTGGCGCTGCTGCGTTGAGGCTCCTGGGCACGCCCCCCAGCCAATCGGGACCTCCCGACTCCCGGAGCACACCCCCCAGCCAATCAGGACCTCTCGATCAGCTCAGCTCTGGACAAGCCTTCCTGTTTACCACAGCACCAGCATTTCTTTATGAGGCTCAGTTCTATTTAGACACCGATATTTTTGTACTTGCCAAGCAATACCACAGTTCACAAAAAGGGAGAAAAACATGTGCGAGTAATCACAACTGGAAATGAGAAGCAGCGCATAACTGCAATGCTCTGTGTGACAGCAGACTGGAAATGAGAAGCTGCTCATAACTGTAATGCTCTGTGTTACAGCAGACTGGAGATGAAAAGAAGCACAACTGTAATGCTCTGTGTGACAGCAGACTGGAAATGAGAAGCAGCACATAAATGTAATGCTCTGTGTTACAGCAGACTGGAAATGAGAAGCAGCTCATAGCTGTAATGCTGTGTGTGACAGCAGACTTGAAATGAAAAGCAGCTCATAACTGTAATGCTGTGTGTGACAGCAGACTGGAAATGAAAAGCAGCTCATAACTGTAATGCTCTGTGTGACAGCAGACTGGAAATGAGAAGCAGCTCATAACTGTAATGCTCTGTGTGACAGCAGACTGGAAATGAGAAGCAGCTCATAACTGTAATGCTGTGTGTGACAGTAGACTGGAAATGAGAAGCAACACATAACTGTAATGCTCTGTGTGACAGCAGACTGGAAATGAGAAGCAACACATAACTGTAATACTCTGTGTGACAGCACACTGGAAATGAGAAGCAACACATAACTGTAATGCTCTGTGTGACAGCAGACGGCTGCAAACTGGCTCCAAACGGGAAATTTCGGCTGTGTGTTAAATTCGAGTGTGTCTTAAATTAGAAGGAATAAGAACATAAGAACATAAGACCGTTTACAAACGAGAGGAGGCCATTCAGCCCATCTTGCTCGTTTGGTTGTTAGTAGCTTATTGATCCCAGAATCTCATCAATCTGGTCTATAGTAATTCCAATTTCAAATACAATGACTGTTATTTGGCTCTTCATACTCATGCACATACACTAGGTACTGCAGGAGCGCTTGTGTTCAGACTGCACTGCACAGCTCTTGATCCACCCCTCCTGCTCTGCACTGGACTTGCCTGACCTGACCACCATGTCACTGGATCCTCAGCTGATGACCACGTTAGGACACAGAAACGCGTTGACCTGGGCCAGTCAGTGCCGGCCAGCACCAACCCGGCCCACAGTGGAAACGAGGCAATAGTGCTGCACGTGGAGCAGGTGCCACAGCAGCAAGGACAGGCATGATAGTGCTGCACATGGAGCAGGAGCACAGCAGCAAGGACAGGCATGATAGTGCTGCACATGGAGCAGGAGCACAGCAGCAAGGACAGGCATGATAGTTCTGCACATGGAGCCGGTGCACAGCAGCAAGGACAGGCATGATAGTGCTGCACGTGGAGCAGGTGCCACAGCAGCAAGGACAGGCATGATAGTGCTGCACATGGAGCCGGTGCACAGCAGCAAGGACAGGCATGATAGTGCTGCACATGGAGCCGGTGCACAGCAGCAAGGACAGACATGATAGTGCTGCACATGGAGTGCCAAAGCAGCAAGGACAGGCATGCTGGTTCAGCTGCTTCAAGACATCAGAGTGGATCAGCAATGGCAAAACAAAGGGGTGGTTTGTTAAAGAATTGATGTGTTTATTTCCACAATGACTGTGGGGTCACCCCCTGCAATGCACTGTATTTGCATTTTTTATTGTTTGTTTTTGTTATTATTTGTGATATTGTTACACATTACTTTTTACTTTTTCTGGGTTAAATGCCCAGACTCAGCTCGTCTCTTGTCTGTATTGTCACCTTTTAGGAGGTGCAGCTCCCCCTAGAGGGCACATAAAGAACACAATTAATTTAAAAAAAATATTGCAAAACAACAAATGATTATTTACCACAAGAAGTTTAATTTCTTTGACAATTGTTTTTATTCAGAGTCAGCAGATTTAATGAAATGTTCTTAGTTTTCGTTTCTGATTTCCTGCAATCATTCAGAGTGGTTCTTATTGTATCACTCCAGTATTGTTAAGGTGTGTTGAGTTTGGGTTTACTCAGCTATTGTTCCAGTGCAAATCACTGTTTAAAAAATAAAATTTGACAAAGACATATTTACAAAAAAAACAAAAACAAAAAACGGTCTTTACCGATGTGGGGTTTCCCAGTAAGAAGGTGTACAATGGGCTTTGGGTCCTATGCAACTGTACATTTTTAACTCATCTTACTTTTATTATGTATTATTATTATTATAACGATGTGTTACTTTATCGTAGGCTTAAACAATAATACATGGAGTTAATAAATTCAGTTAATAATTCTCTCCATTACCTGGATGCCTATAAGATAATGCAAACCTAAAAGTGTTCAGAGGTCCCTGAATATCCTTCCCACAATGCACGAGCACTGTGGGCAACACACTGACTGAATGCTCCCCATGGTCCTAATGCCCGAAGAGTATGCTTACGTACATTGTTACAGTAAAACCTGTCCATTCCAGCATTGCTTGGGACAGGATTATACAGTGTGCTGGATTACAGAGCAACTGCGAAATAAAATACTGTACATAAATAAAGGGTAACTTTATTTAATACAACACTCCCCTTCCAATGACAAGGAAACATTATTTCAGAATTAACCATTAATGTCTATAACATTCATTGTTTATTGCCTCAAACCGCAATACTTTGAGCTCAAATACATGTTGAAGGTGTGTCATTAACAATATAAAACACCACCAGTAGAGTAAAGCAGTTTATTGATTACAGAATAGCTTACGAATACAGAAATTCAACTAAATAAATCAAAGAGCTGAATCAATCAACAAGCAGCACTATTCCAGTTCCACTCCAATGTGCTGCACATGGCTGGAGAGCTCAATCCTCTCTGCTGACTGCTCCTGATCCGAGGTTTTCCTGAGACAGATGTCAGAGACACACAAGGAGGGCTCAGAGTTTAACTGCAGCAATAACAAAAGCTTTAAAGGATGTTGACACTTCTAGGCTTCAGAGTAATCAAGTCCCATTGAAATCACAGAGTGCATTTCAGGGTAAGGAGCAGCTGTGTATCAACTGTGAAGACACTGTGTGGAGGCAGCAGCTTTGTGACATTACTGATAAAGGGTTATTATTAATACTCTAGATTGAAGAATCAAAGAATAATGGTTATGAGCACAATATCTCAAAACGGTAGATCTTTATGATCTGGAAAAAAACAAAAAAACACACAAACCCAATATAGCATCTTAGGACACAGGTCAAAGTGAAGGGTACCATTAGTGTTTGTAAGAGGGATTCTTAAAGAGTGAATCAAAGTTTCCATCTCCATTTTCAGTGCTGTAAAGGATGATCACAGGTAGAGATAGCGAGTGCTACCCCCTGTCTGTACACATACTGGCTAATACTGACTTACCTTGACTTACCACCAGCGAAACACGGTGAACCTGGAAAAATATATAAAGATTGTTCAGTTTGATTCTTATAATGGTGTTAATAAAAATAAATACAAATAAGAGTTGTACAATGCATATTTTGTAAAGTCGTTGTGTATATTTAATTATGAAATAATGATTTCTTAATAAACTATCCCAAAGACTGGGCTGTGCCGTTTAAGAACATAAGAAAGTTTACAAACCAGAGGAGGCCATTCAGCCCATCTTGCACGTTTGGTTGTTAGTAGCTTATTGATCCCAGAATCTCATCAAGCAGCTTCTTGAAGGAACCCAGGGTGTCAGCTTCAACAACATTACTGGAGAGTTGGTTCCAGATCCTCACAATTCTCTGTGTAAAACAGTGCCTCCTAGCTTCTGTTCTGAATGCTCCTTTATCTAATCTCCATTTGTGACCCCTGGTCCTTGTTCTTTTTTCAGGTCAAAAAAGTCCCCTGGGTCGACATTGTCTATACCTTTTAGGATTTTGAATGCTTGACTCAGATCACCGCGTAGTCTTCTTTGTTCACGACTGAACAGATTCAGTTCTTTTAGCCTGTCTGCATACGACATGCCTTTTAAACACGGGATAATTCTGGTCGCTCTTCTTTGCACCCTTTCTAAAGCAGCAATATCCTTTTGTAACGAGGTGACCAGAACAGAGCACAATATTCTAGGTGAGGTCTTACTAATGCATTGTAAAGTTTTAACATTAATTCCCTAAAAGAGCAGTGTATTCCCCACCTGGAATTGAACATATGACCATCTAGTATGTAGTGAAGTACCCTAACCATTACACCAGGTTTAAGAAGAAGCCTGCATGTGTGCTGTGACAGGCCAGGTGAAATGTATGCACTGACTGAGAGTCTCACCTTGGATCCTGCAGTATTGAAGGAGCAGCAGAGTAAACACAATGAAATGAATCAGAGAGAAGCTCACTCTGTAGCCAATAGCAACAGCGCTGTGCCAGGACGCTGGGGGAAGGAAGGTACAGTATGAGTGTGTGCTAGTGACTTCCATACACCTTGACTGAGCTGATAGGGATTCAAGAACATTACCCTGCTCACACTCGCTCTATAGGAACAGCCTTCAGCCACTCTGTCACTCGAATGTCTGTCTGCTGTAACTGCATTTTATTTGAACCATCATTTTATAGACACTCAGTCTGGGAATCAATGTGTTTTCATTTGATTGTTTGTCAAAAAGTGGACAATACTGATTTGTTTAAAATGTAATTATGCATGAAACTAAAACATTAGTGTGAAATATACACCACTGAATTTGCAAAGTGTAAAAACAGTGTCTGTACTGTGCAGTGTCTGTACTGTGCAGTGTCTGTACTGTGCAGTGTCTGTACTGTGCAGTATTTGTTACCGATCCATTGTGCTGCAATCACTGGTAATTCTGTGGTCTGTTTAGGCTCGATCTCTTCACAGGGAATATAATGGATTCACATTTACAAAGAAATACAAGTTCTCAAAGTTCTCCTTTGAGAGAAATTCAGTGATGGAGTATATATTATCCTTATGGGTAAGGGTATAAACAGGTGATTGTAATGGCCCACAGCATCCTGCCCCCTCCCCTCCCTAGGTTCTAAACCCTTAGATACTGTATATCTGCATTGATAATCTGCAAGTCATTCAAACACTGCTATGAAGCATAATGAGTTGAGTCCTCACTTACAACAGTGTTAGTCATGAGTTTAAACCACCCTCTCAATACACATTTTTTCCTTGGCATTGAAAAATGAACAATGAGATTATTATTCCTAAATGGACAACATTTACTGTAACTCGATATGCTTTGTCATGGTGTTCTATATAACATCAGATATCGCTTTGATTTTAGCTATTGCATGGTAGAGTAGGTGAGACTTAAATCTTAACAGACAGAGAGGCATAGAGAGGAATATAATTAGAAATTGAGAATTAGAGAAATGCTGGAGGATTGAGGCTCCCAATCACCTCTAGCAGAACCAAACAGCACCCCCTACTGCTGAGGTCAAAGCTTTAGTGAAAAGGAAGGAGATTCTGTATTACTCACCAGTTACATTTACCCAGATGGGATCGCTGTATTGTGAGTAAAACGTGTTCCTGCCCCGTCCAGCTCCACACCAGTACTCTCCACTGTGGGACAGAGCAGCAGCACTGATTGTGTATCCGGCTCCAGTTCCACTGCTGCTGTCAGTCTGGTACACTGGAGCTCCCTGCCTGTCTTTGTACCAGAGATATCTCCAGCCAGTAGAATATGGCTGAACAGAGCAGCTCAGGGTGACTGTGTCTTCTTCAAATATTTCTCCCTCTCTCCCCTCCAGGGACAGTGCTGGCTTTGGTCATCCCTCTAAAATACAGAAGATGACATACAAGGACTCACGTTAACTTTATTCCTGAGTGGCTTTCGGCAGCACTTCCCTAGCAGGATAGCTGTAGGGTATTATGTTCAGTGGAGACTCACGACAAATACTTACTAATTTATGTATTAAATAAAATAGTTGTTACTTGAACATAATGAATAATTACAACACATTACAGGGAGTCACTTTAATGTTCTTGCTAATATCAGTAAAGAATTAACAAACATTGCTAAGAATTCATTTTTAAAAAGTTGCTTAAATCTCCTGAATTACTATGTAAATATTACACAAACAAAGTCATTAGAAAATACATTTTAATCTACAAAATGGTCATTCTGCAAGTAGATCTCTTACTATTGTAAAGCACTTGTATGAACTCTTAAGAAGCTTGCAGGCTCCAATCTGTAATAGTTCTGTTAGACACAACGTCTGGGTAAAAGAAAGGACTAAATAATGCACCTGGAGCACAGAATGAATAGAATAGAATGATTGTTTCCATATTAATGCAGACCAATCAGAGAAAAGCAGTGTAGAGTTCAATAGGGTTTTTAAACCAGAGCTTCTGGGAAATAACACTCCAGGTTATTATCTAGTAAAATCTAACATACATACTGAGCACACTGGAATAATGATCCCAAACAATCCAATTCAATAGGGGTTCTCACTAAGAGGTAAACCCCCGTTATAGCTTAATATAATCATTGCTCTTTATAGCACAAGCTTCAAAGTGTTGTAAACATTCTGTTGTAGTTTGTTAAAGATTAGAATGAAAGATATCAAACAAACTCCCTCTTTCCGAGTGAAAGAAATTACCAGACACCCCAAGCGCTCATCAATCCCACTTTGATATGTAATGAAAGTGCTGCACACCCCAAGCCCTCATCAATCCCACTTTGATATGTAATGAAAGTGCTGCCCACCCCAAGCGCTCATCAATCCCACTTTGATATGTAATGAAAGTGCTGCCCACCCCAAGCCCTCATCAATCCCACTTTGATATGTAATGAAAGTGCTGCCCACCCCAAGAGCTCATCAATCCCACTTTGATATGTAATGGTATGGAAAGTGCTGCACACCCCAAGCCCTCATCAATCCCACTTTGATAGGTAATGAAAGTGCTGCCCACCCCAAGCCCTCATCAATCCCACTTTGATATGTAATGAAAGTGCTGCCTACCCCAAGAGCTCATCAATCCCACTTTGATATGTAATGAAAGTGCAGCACACCCCAAGAGCTCATCAATCCCACTTTGATATGTAATGGTATGGAAAGTGCTGCCCACCCCAAGCCCTCATCAATCCCACTTTGATATGTCATGAAAGTGCTGCCCACCCCAAGCCCTCATCAATCCCACTTTGATATGTAATGAAAGTGCTGCCCACCCCAAGAGCTCATCAATCCCACTTTGATATGTCATGAAAGTGCTGCCCACCCCAAGCCCTCATCAATCCCACTTTGATATGTAATGAAAGTGCTGCCCACCCCAAGCCCTCATCAATCCCACTTTGATATGTCATGAAAGTGCTGCCCACCCCAAGAGCTCATCAATCCCACTTTGATATGTAATGGTATGGAAAGTGCTGCACACCCCAAGCCCTCATCAATCCCACTTTGATAGGTAATGAAAGTGCTGCCCACCCCAAGCCCTCATCAATCCCACTTTGATAGGTAATGAAAATGCAGCAAACCCCAAGCCCTCATCAATCCCACTTTGATATGTAATGAAAGTGCTGCCCACCCCAAGCCCTCATCAATCCCACTTTGATATGTAATAAAAGTGCTGCACACCTCAAGAGCTCCTCAATCCCACTTTGATATGTAATGAAAGTGCAGCACACCCCAAGAGCTCATCAATCCCACTTTGATACGTAATGAAAGTGCAGCACACCCCAAGCCCTCATCAATCCCACTTTGATATGTAATGGTATGGAAAGTGCTGCCCACCCCAAGCCCTCATCAATCCCACTTTGATATGTAATGGTATGGAAAGTGCTGCACACCCCAAGAGCTCATCAATCCCACTTTGATATGTAATGAAAGTGCTGCCCACCCCAAGCCCTCATCAATCCCACTTTGATATGTAATGAAAGTGCTGCCCACCCCAAGCCCTCATCAATCCCACTTTGATATGTAATGGTATGGAAAGTGCTGCACATTGGGCATGAACATTTTCAGTAGAAAATTAATGGGATAGAAATAGAGCAGGAAGACCGTTTAAAGGGCCTTGGGGTTACAGTGGAACATACTGCCAATGTGGAAAGACATACATAGTGTGGGTGAGCGGGGAGTATATCAGTCTCCGTATTAAAAGGATCATTTTCCCATGATTTATGCCGGTGTTGGTGTCTTGGGGCTGTAATGGAGTGCAATTACGGTGGTGACCACTAGAGGTCATCACCACATTAGAAAGACACTTGCGTGTGTTAATTATATAATAAGATACAATCAATAAACCACTAAGAACATGTGTTTTATATAGTCATTGATTGTTATTAATTAACTGAATAATGAAACCTCGAAGGAGTTAGGAGTTGCTACGTGGGCATTTTATATATATATATATATATATATATAAGGGATTCTTTTGCAAAACTGTGTAAACGGGAAAACAGCCTAGCTGTGCCGTACTAATAGGGAGGGAAGACAACAGTTAATCCTCGTTTGTTTTTGTGTGTTCACTTTTCCTGGAATTGTTTAATAAAACTTTGTTTTGAATTATTTTGGATCCATGTTGTTCTCTTTCATTTCCACACTGCCAGCCACACTCCACAATCGCAAAACGTGCAAAATAGACAGTAATATATTTACAACAGCTGAGAAACAGGTACAAAAGGGAATCAGAAATCAATGAGACTGAAAATTAGATTAGAATAACAAGTTATCATCACAGGGGCCCGTCTATAAAAATACGTTTTTCTTTTACTTATTTACATCGGGAAAGACTCGAGTCCATTAAGACCTCTTAAAGAGAAGACTGAACTCACCTCTCACAGTCAGTGACACAGAACCACTGCTTTTCTTCAGCCCCGTCCCTGCTGCCTCCACCTCACACTGGTATCTCCCTGTGTCCCTCAGCCCTGCCGCTGGGATTGAGTGCTGATCCTGTGATCCAGCTCCTCTCACAGTCCCATTGTCTTTGCTATAGCGGTACTGCAGCTGTGTGCCCTGTTTATTTATGTGAGCCCCACACTGCAGAGTCACAGCCTCTCCCTCCCACACTGAGGCACCAGGTAGCACTGTCAGAGTGGGTGTGCTGAACAGCTCTAAGGAAACAGAGAGAGAAAGAGGCCTTTAATGATAAATATAATTTGCTCTTAAAATTAAATTAATTAAAAGCAGTAAATAATCAGTCAGAAAAACAACAATTTACTTGTTAATCACTTTATAAATGTCTTGCACTGTTAATCACTTTATAAACGTGTTGCATTGCTAATCACTTTATAAACGTGTTGCATTGTTAATCACTTTATAAACGTGTTGCATTGTTAATCACTTTATAAATGTCTTGCACTGTTAATCACTTTATAAACGTGTTGCTTGTTAATCACTTTATAAACGTCTTGCACTGTTAATCACTTTATAAACGTGTTGCATTGTTAATCACTTTATAAACGTGTTGCATTGTTAATCACTTTATAAACGTCTTGCACTGTTAATCACTTTATAAACGTGTTGCTTGTTAATCACTTTATAAACGTCTTGCATTGTTAATCACTTTATAAACGTCTTGCACTGTTAATCACTTTATAAACGTGTTGCATTGTTAATCACTTTATAAATGTCTTGCATTGTTAATCACTTTATAAATGTGTTGCACTGTTAATCACTTTATAAATGTCTTGCACTGTTAATCACTTTATAAATGTCTTGCATTGTTAATCGCTTTATAAACGTGTTGCATTGTTAATCACTTTATAAACGTCTTGCACTGTTAATCACTTTATAAACGTGTTGCATTGTTAATCACTTTATAAACGTGTTGCACTGTTAATCACTTTATAAACGTGTTGCATTGTTAATCACTTTATAAACGTGTTGCATTGTTAATCACTTTATAAATGTGTTGCATTGTTAATCACTTTATAAACGTGTTGCATTGCTAATCACTTTATAAACGTGTTGCATTGTTAATCACTTTATAAACGTGTTGCATTGTTAATCACTTTATAAATGTCTTGCACTGTTAATCACTTTATAAACGTGTTGCTTGTTAATCACTTTATAAACGTCTTGCACTGTTAATCACTTTATAAACGTGTTGCATTGTTAATCACTTTATAAACGTGTTGCATTGTTAATCACTTTATAAACGTCTTGCACTGTTAATCACTTTATAAACGTGTTGCATTGTTAATCACTTTATAAATGTCTTGCATTGTTAATCACTTTATAAATGTGTTGCACTGTTAATCACTTTATAAATGTCTTGCACTGTTAATCACTTTATAAATGTCTTGCATTGTTAATCGCTTTATAAACGTGTTGCATTGTTAATCACTTTATAAACGTCTTGCACTGTTAATCACTTTATAAACGTGTTGCATTGTTAATCACTTTATAAACGTGTTGCACTGTTAATCACTTTATAAACGTGTTGCATTGTTAATCACTTTATAAACGTGTTGCATTGTTAATCACTTTATAAATGTGTTGCATTGTTAATCACTTTATAAACGTGTTGCATTGTTAATCACTTTATAAACGAGTTGCATTGTTAATCACTTTATAAACGTGTTGCATTGTTAATCACTTTATAAACGTGTTGCATTGTTAATCACTTTATAAACGTGTTGCATTGTTAATCACTTTATAAACGTGTTGCATTGTTAATCACTTTATAAATGTCTTGCACTGTTAATCACTTTATAAATGTATATTGTCACTATGGCTTTGTTGCTTCATCATATCTATTTTTAATTTAAAGGAAATAGTGCTACAAAGTCGTTTTTCTTTTACTCTAGATTTTTTAAATATGTGTTCTCTATGGATGGCTGCCATCTTATTTACAGGCTCAGATCAGTCACTCACCTGAAACTTGTATCTTGACAGCATTGCTGTATTCTGAGTTAAACAGGTTCCTGCCCCTTCTAGCTCGACACCAGTACTCTCCACTGTGGGACAGAGCAGCAGCACTGATTGTGTATCCGGCTCCAGTTCCACTGCTGCTGTCAGTCTGGTACACTGGAGCTCCCTGCCTGTCTTTGTACCAGAGATATCTCCAGCCACCAGAGCCCCCCTCAACCACACAGCTCAGGGTGACCATGTCTCCTTCAAATATCTCTCCTGCAGGCTCCCGGGTCTGGACAGACTTCAGATTGTCCACTGAAATAGAGGAGACAACAGCATTAGGTGCACATTTCCCTCTTTCCTTTAAAGAAAAACTTTACCCACTGGATTCTGTAATTGTGCATGTAAAACTGTGTGTTATGATGTGACTACTTTACAAGTGCATGTGTATCCCAGAGGGACATGAACACCTTCCCAGTGTGTGTTTGTGAAAGGATAGAGGCAGACAGAGAGGGGGTACTCAGTCTCACTGATGAGGAGGCAGGAACAGTTCAGTGTAGATTGAGGAATCCTCTCAGTGTGTGAAGGTGACAGAAATGGAATGGAGGGGTAGACAGCACTGACACCGATGAGAAGGAAAGAAGGGTGGAGGAGCAGTGTAAATAGAGGAACTCTCTCAGTGTGTTTGTGCTACAAATGCAGGGACAAAGAGAGGGGGCAGGGCAGACAGCACTCAGGTAGGAAGGCAGTCGGGAGACAGAGTGCCCCATCTGGAGTCTACAATAGAGGAGAGGATCAGAATGTTAGAATTCAGAGTGTTTGAAATGACTTACCTGATATTCTCAGTGTAAGAGCATCGCTTGTTTTAGAGTACGATGGGTTACCTCTCCTTTCACCTTTACAGGTATATTCTCCACTGTGGTCTCTAGTAGCAGAGCTAATTTTGTATCTGTCACCATGTATACTGCTGTAGTAATCCTGGGTTACTGGAGCATTCCTCCCAGCTTTGAACCATGTGAATCTCCAGTCAGTGTAACCCCCCTGAACCTGACATCTCAGTGTCACTCTCTCCGATTCATATATCTGTGTCCATGCAGGCTCCTGGATCAGGACAGCCTGGGGTTGTTCTGTAGAGACAGAAGATGAGAGAAGATCAGACAGCACTCAGCACTCCTCTCACTCTCCTATCCTAAATTGTTCCACAAGGAAATACAATATGGTAAGAATCTATCTGTTATTAATACACTATTCCAATAACTAGTGTGTTTCAGTGACCTGTTTTTACTCATAATAACGAAAACCTTTAACTCTGTGTCAGCTGCAGAGATGCTTAATCACGGTTAAAAAGCAGCTCTCCAGATATCTGCAAACATGGAAGTGTGACATAAAGATGGACAGCTGTACTGACAGACAAACACCCCCTATATCCCCACAATGTGAGATAAAAGGGCATTCAGAACAGAAAATAGGAGGCACTTTTTTACACAGAGAATTGTGAGGATATGGAAACAGCTCCCCAGTAATGTTGTTGAAGCTGACACCCTGGGATCCTTCAAGAAGCTGCTTGATGAGATTCTGGGATCAATAAGCTACTAACAACCAAACGAGCAAGATGGGCCGAATGGCCTCCTCTCGTTTGTAAACTTTCTTATTTTCTTCTTATGTTCTTAAAACAGAAACAAAAAAAAATCACACTGACCTGGTGTTAGGAAAAGATAATGTCAGTCATTAAGCCAGTCACACAACTGCAAGTAGGCACAAAGAAATGCCTTTCTCATGCTTTTATAAATTGGACACCTAGAGGCTGCTGAGATCTCTTAAGAATAAGAAGACTGAACTCACCTCTCACAGTCAGTGACACAGAACCACTCCTTTTCTTCAGCCCCGTCCCTGATGCCTCCACCTCACACTGGTATCTCCCTGTGTCTCTCAGCCCTGCCGCTGGGATTGAGTGCTGATCCTGTGATCCAGCTCCTCTCACAGTCCCATTGTCTTTGCTATAGCGGTACTGCAGCTGTGTGCCCTGTTTATTTATGTGAGCCCCACAGTGCAGAGTCACAGCCTCTCCCTCCCACACTGAGGCACCAGGTAGCACTGTCAGAGTGGGTGTGGTAAACAGCTCTGAGAAACACAACAAGACAAATACATAACATCAGAAAACTAAACAAGTTTAACAAACAAGTGTGTTTGGCAGTGAAGACACGGTGCTACAGTGACAATGTAATGAATCAAACTTTAGTCAGCAAAGAGTTTAACATAGGTACACTGATTGTAGATAACACAATGATTCCACAAATCTTACCTGTTGTATGCTAATAGAGGACTCAAATGTGCATTTGTGAAAGAAAAACATGCTACAGTAAACATGTATATCATTTTAAATCATGATATTTGGTACTATGTTAAAGAAAAGTCGTATATGTGCAGATAACCAAATCATTTTTGGGGGATTCCTGTGGTTATGTAGGGCTATGGTTTATTTGATTTACTAGAAGTAACAATTGTATTTGTTGTAATAATAACAGTCTATCTAGTCCAATGTGTTTCTATACAGCTGAGAAAGTCAAGGATAACCTATAACAGTGCTTCAGTGAAAGTCTCTCATAGAAACATTATTAGCAAAGCTTAGTGTGCAGAGAGGAGGTCAAGATAAGCACATTTATTATATCAAGTGATACCCTTTTGTTTTCTAAAACCCTGTTTCCAGCAGCCCCTTTAAAGATGGCTTTGAGGCAGCTCTTTTTTTTGTAGTGTAAATGCAGCCGTCCTAAAAGTGTCCTGCTCCAGAGGGGGCTCTGCGATGGCTTTGCTCTGTTTTTTGCTCTAATGTAAAGGCAGCCCTCCTAAGTGTCCTGCTCCAGAGGGGGCTCTGCGATGGCTTTGCTCTGTTTTTTGCTCTAATGTAAAGGCAGCACTCCTAAGTGTCCTGCTCCAGAGGGGGCTCTGCGATGGCTTTGCTCTGTTTAGTGCTCTAATGTAAAGGCAGCCCTCCTAAGTGTCCTGCTCCAGAGGGGGCTCTGCGATGGCTTTGCTCTGTTTTTGCTCTAATAATGTAAGGCAGCCCCTCCTAAGTGTCCTGCTCCAGAGGGGGCTCTGCGATGATGGCTTTGCTCTGTTTTTGCTCTAATGTAAGGCAGCCCTCCTAAGTGTCCTGCTCCAGAGGGCTCTGCGATGGCTTTGCTCTGTTTTTTGCTCTAATGTAAAGGCAGCACTCCTAAGTGTCCTGCTCCAGAGGGGGCTCTGCGATGGCTTTGCTCTGTTTAGTGCTCTAATGTAAAGGCAGCCCTCCTAAGTGTCCTGCTCCAGAGGGGGCTCTGCGATGGCTTTGCTCTGTTTTTTGCTCTAATGTAAAGGCAGCCCTCCTAAGTGTCCTGCTCCAGAGGGGGCTCTGCGATGGCTTTGCTCTGTTTTTTGCTCTAATGTAAAGGCAGCCCTCCTAAGTGTCCTGCTCCAGAGGGGGCTCTGCGATGGCTTTGCTCTGTTTTTTGCTCTAATGTAAAGGCAGCACTCCTAAGTGTCCTGCTCCAGAGGGGGCTCTGCGATGGCTTTGCTCTGTTTAGTGCTCTAATGTAAAGGCAGCCCTCCTAAGTGTCCTGCTCCAGAGGGCTCTGCGATGGCTTTGCTCTGTTTTTGCTCTAATGTAAATGCAGCCCTCCTAAGTGTCCTGCTCCAGAGGGGGCTCTGAGATGGCTTTGCTCTGTTTTTTGCTCTAATGTAAAGGCAGCCCTCCTAAGTGTCCTGCTCCAGAGGGGGCTTTGTGATGGCTTTGCTCTGTTTTTTGCTCCACTGTAAGACGGTTCACGTTTGCCACGTACACTTGTGGGCAACACCCTCTTGTCAAAGTCAAAGAGGCACAGACAGCAACAACAGAAAATTCAGATTGGTACTCGGACAACAACCAAAAAATATCTTTGACAAAAGGCTGAGAGAGACAGAGACAGAGGATTCCAAAATACAAAAAGACTTTTATATTTGGGCTATAATGTGAAAAGACATTTAACATGTATAGTTTAACTGGGATAAATGTGGAATAAGCTTAATTGCCAAGAAACTTTTTTTGTCAGAACATTATTTTTCACACATATCTACAAATGTAACCTGTGATCTTATTCTGATACGTATCAATATGAGTAAATGTTCTTTTTGTGGGTCCCTCTGTGGGTAGTATCTAGAATGCAACAAATCATAACAGTAAAGTCGCTAGAAAAATTTAAGATTTCCTTTATGGGGCTGTAGCAGGGCGTGTTATTTTGTATTTTTGTTTAATGATTTATTATGTATTTATGTGACGGCGAAGCCGTGTGTTTTGTTTGTTTTATTTAAAACGTGTTCTGGCAGAGGCAAGATTGGCACTCGTCCTCTACCAGGAGTAATTAAAAACCTTGTGCAGAAGGTGGCCATCTCCCAAGTTAATTCATTGTTTAAATTGTTGCTAATCGGGAGATGGTCACCTGTATAACAACCTGCAGCACTCCCAGTTCGTGGTGGGTGGTACAGAGGAGCGTACGGGAGAGCGAGAGGAGAGTAATTTATTTAACAATACGTATAGGTTCAGTGAAGGCAATCGTCCAGCCTGAACTGTATTGTTTGTTATTTGTGTTTGTGACTGTTTTGTTTAACCTTTTGTTTTGCTCTGTCAGCGTAGTTTATTTTTGTTAAAATATTTATTTTATTTTTGTATTATTTAAATAAACGGCACACGCCACATCCTTTTTGCACTGCAGTACCTGGTCTTTGTTTTTGTTCCTGGTGCTGGCCTGACGTCACCACTCAGCCACCCTGTCACAGGGGCAAATGCAGTCTCTTGATTAAAAATAACATGCTTTTAGACTTGCGCATAGTGCTTGTTCAATTATATGCATCATGGCACTAACAATTATATGATTTGAAAAGTGGCGCATGATTGTTGAACTTTATTCAATTTATATAGATTTTATTTTTCAAAGTGTATCCTTGTAAGTGATATGATTATATACATATATAAAGCATGAAGTTCAGGTCCAAAAGCACTTTACTTTTAAAGAAAGGTTAAGAAAGGCTTTATTTTTTACAGTGTATCATCGATAGTACTGTGATGAGCAGTTGGTATATGTTGATTTAAACACTTCTGTCTCTGTGTTTTGGAAGGGGAAATGTCTTCACATAAGCGGTGGTTAATATGATGTAATTGGGCACGCACTACAGTTCAGGGGCTCTGAGCGTGCATACAGGGCCACAGCCAGGTTAGGCCTGTGCTCAAGTGTAAAGGGGTGGCTCAAATGGTAAGATTCTTTTAATCTGATCGACTCTAAGCCAGCTCAGGTCCGAGTTGTATGTGTAAACACACCATCAGAGTGCTTTCCCAAGAGGACTGTTGTGGGGTATTATTCTGAAAGGTGACAGGCTCTAATCAGCTGCAAAATAGAGGCAAAAATCAAATAAAAGAATAAAGAATTACCCAGTGCAGTCTTTTACAAAAGGACTAAAGAAACATTATAAAGATTCAGAGTGGGGCTGCCCATTCTTACTACATATTTGTAGTAAGTACATATTTGTGTCTTAAACCAGACCCAACAATCCTTTTACTTTTTTTAACAGAACCTCTTGTCACTAGTTGCAATATTATGGACATATTTCCAAAGCCCTTTTCCTCCAAATATTAAATTACTTAAGTTTCTCACATAGAGAAATACAGTATATACAGTATATATATCAGAGTAAGAATAAACACAGCAAGTATTTAACATAAGTTAGGCTGTGTATTTCTCATTTTTAAACTTGAGTAAAAAGCTGTTTTGTTAATGGCTTACTCCTCTCTTGTTTATAGTTCTCCCAGTATGTTCTGTTAGAATAAACTTACCTCTCACTGACACCCACACCTCTGCAGTTTCACTTCTATAAAAGAGTAAGTACCACCACCATGCTGTGCACTTGTAGGACCCCTCGTCACTCTTTGAAACACGATCCACACTCAGGTCTGTGTCAGCCTGGGACTGTAACTCTTTATTATCCTTAGAAAAGTCAATGCTGGAAGCTGTATAACCATCGCGGACACGACACCTCAGAGTCAGAGTGTCTCCCTCAAACACAGGCTGGGGGGAAGTCTGCAGGAACACATATTCATCTAAAAACACAAAAATAGTTCAGATGAGCAGGGCTGTGAGGTGTATAAATTAAAAGTGTAAGCTATGTATATCAGGCTAAATAGAAATGCATCATTGACAGTCCAAACTGACATATGTGGATTTATTGCCTGCTCCTCATTTTACACCACCATGAACTAGGTGAATAATAATGGATCTAAATTTACTGTTTTGCTGCCCTTTTCGGATTGAAAAAGCTTTTGAAATAGTGTTTGGAACAAAGCTAGCTCCTGGAGTGTAAAGTGATCTCTTACCTTGTGACTGTCCGGAGCCGGTCAGTGTGGTCAGCCCTGAAAGACACAAAGACAAACAGTCAGAGACATTTCTGAAAAGTGGAAATAGTTACACCTTAGTTAAACCTTCTCAAACAAGAGGAATGTCAGAAATATACCAAATTCATTCCCCTTTTCATCATGTTTGAACAATCCTACAACCAAATAAACTGTAAAGGAAGCTAATATATAGTGTGAGATAGCAAGGAGGGGTTAAAGCTTCCCTGAAGGAAAACATGTAAAATGCACGTTTGTTAAGTTTAATTGTTTTGGTTTATTGTTTTGCTTTTCTGTTAATCAGTTTTTGTTGTTTTATTTTTTAATTATCCCCTGCACCTGGGCGACAATTGTAAATTAGGACCAGGTGCAGGGTATAAAAGAGGAGCAGTCAGATTATTCGGGGCTGCTGAGTAGAAGGAGGCAGGAGAGGTGCTCTGTCTCCGAGTAGCCAGAATTAAAAAGTAAGTGCTGTGTTAAGCCAGCGTGGTTTTCTGTGTGTGTCGGGCAGGTAAACGGCTTAGCCGTCCTGCGAGTTAGTTAGGGACCTACCTGTTTAGTTAGCGCTCCAAAACGGAGCTAGGTGTTTGTTTTGTGTTTGTTTTGTTTTATTTTGTGTTTATTAAAAATATAATGCGTCAGCGCCGTTAAAAATCCATTTCTGTGTACTGGGTCGTATTTTTAAGGGGCAACGAACCCGTGTGGCAGCAGTCAATTCACAATAGTAAAATGAGAAATGGCTTCTCCAGTGCCTTCTTCAGTGTACTACTTGACTGAGCTTCCTAGAAGTTTTACTGTAGAATTCTGAGAGAGCGGTTTGAAGTTATGGAAGCTAATATAAAAACTAGGGCACGTTCAAATAGATGTATGCACCTGTTAACACTTTTCAAAATGCATTTATGAGTTTCATAAACTGATCTAAACAGTGGTTGATCTAAATAACACTGACACTGTTTAGATCATTAAAATATAACCTGTTTACATACAAAGATAATGGAAATCAAACATTGAACAGTTCACAAGGGTAGAATGATTCTGTTCTTTTGCAATAAAGGTGTGTTCATTATGCTACATGACTAAAAGCAAAACATAGGCTCTGTTTTAGTATAATGGTTTTCTCAACACTGACCACCTCCTCAGCTAGTACATCCTACAGCACTGACATCTCCTCAGCTAATACATCCTACACCACTGACAGCTCCTCAGCTAGTACATCCTACAGCACTGACACCTCCTCAGCTAGTACATCCTACAGCACTGACACCTCCTCAGCTAGTACATCCTATACCACTGACACCTCCTCAGCTAGTACACCCTACAGCACTGACACCTCCTCAGCTAGTACATACTAGAGCACTGACAACCCCTCAGCTAGTACACCCTACAGCATGCTCTAACCACATGGTGTTCAACACTGAAAAACAGTTTAACCCTTTCTAAGATCAGGGTCGTAGCCAGTCATGAAAAATCACAGAGGCACTGACCCATGCGCCCCCTGCTTGACTCAACACAAAATGACCATTCATTATTCAACCAATTTCCACTGCGTGATGACCTATGCATCACGGAGCCCAATGTTTGGGTCTGCTGACACAGCTGTGGCGACACTGCAGAAGAACCTACATGTATCAGCCATATTTATGTATAGTAAGTTACAGGTTAAGTCTATCAGGGGCAAGCCCCTAAATCCTTACCTAAAATTACCTAATCATATTCACAACCTGGGCCCTCTAAACTACTGCATAGTATTGTTAATATGTGCATAAACTGGGTCCGCTAAACTGCAGTTTAAAAGCCGCTTCCACTAGCGGTTTAGCATTGGAATATTAATAAGACTACCAAGGGGATTTATTATTCCTTACTATTGGGCTGATATGTACTTCTTTCTAATCAACAATATTACTTTGCCTCAACTTGTAAAACAGTCTCCAATAAGCCTTGGTCATTTCAAAGCCATTCAAACACGTTTAACTAACAGCTATGGTGGTATGGTGTCACTGTGGTCTGCAATGACAGTAAAAGATTTTGAAGAGCACAGAGGCTGTAGATATCAGTGGGACTTGGGAACTCGTGAGGGATAGTATGCATTTTATTCTGTGGCAAAGCAGCATCTAAGAGAGCCGCAATAAAGAATTCTAAGTATGATTTTAACCAAGGCCCATGCCTCGGGTTCCTCATAGCTGGCTATGCTGGTTGAAGATACAAACAATCATTAGATTTAAACACTGATTTGCAGTACAGGAAATATGTTTTATATATTGTTGTGTGATCACAAAACCATTATCCTCTCAGTCCAGAATTCTACAGTAGTGTAACTGATATAAACACAACATACAAGACAAAATCATGCTCTATACACATGGAGAATCAGCATATAGGAAATATATATATTTAAAGAACTTTAAAGTATATATCCAGTGGATTATATATATATATATATATATATATATATATATATATATATATATATATATATATATATATATATATATATATATATAGTACTGTGCAAAAGTTTTAGGCAGGTGTGAAAAAATGCTGTAAAGTAAGAATGCTTTCAAAAATAGACATGTTAATAGATTATATTTATCAATTAACTAAATGCAAAGTGAGTGAACAGAAGAAAAATCTAAATCAAATCCATATTTGGTGAGACCACCCTTTGCCTTCAAAACAGCATCAAGCATCAATTCTTCTAGGTACACTTGCACACAGTTTTTGAAGGAACTCGGCAGGTAGGTTGGCCCAAACATCTTGGAGAACTAACCACAGTT
The DNA here is from genome assembly GCA_030684275.1 of Acipenser oxyrinchus oxyrinchus. Classification (NCBI taxonomy): domain Eukaryota; kingdom Metazoa; phylum Chordata; class Actinopteri; order Acipenseriformes; family Acipenseridae; genus Acipenser; species Acipenser oxyrinchus. The sequence goes on from JAGXEW010000429.1 coordinate 92,561, forward strand.
CTTCTGTGGATTTAGGCAGCCTCAGTTGCTTCTCTCTCTTCATGTAATCCCAGACAGACTCGATGATGTTGAGATCAAGGCTCTGTGGGGGCCATACCATCACTTCCAGGACTCCTTGTTCTTCTTTACGCTGAAGATAGTTCTTAATGACTTTCGCTGTATGTTTGGGGTCGTTGTCATGCTGCAGAATAAATTTGGGGCCAATCAGATGTCTCCCTGATGGTATTGCATGATGGATAAGTATCTGCCTGTACTTCTCAGCATTGAGGAGACCATTAATTCTGACCAAATCCCCAACTCCATTTGCAGAAATGCAGTCCCAAACTTGCAAGGAACCTCCACCATGCTTCACTGTTGCCTGCAGACACTCATTCGTGTACCGCTCTCAGCCCTTCGGCGAACAAACTGCCTTCTGCTACAGCCAAATATTTCAAATTTTGACTCATCAGTCCAGAGCACCTGCTGCCATTTTTCTGCACCCCAGTTCCTGTGTTTTCGTGCATAGTTGAGTCGCTTGGCCTTGTTTCCACGTCGGAGGTATGGCTTTTTGGCCGCAAGTCTTCCATGAAGGCCACTTCTGACCAGACTTCTCCGGACAGTAAATGGGTGTACCAGGGTCCCACTGTTTTCTGCCAGTTCTGAGCTGATGGCACTGCTGGACATCTTCCGATTGTGAAGGGAAGTAAGCATGATGTGTCTTTCATCTGCTGCAGTAAGTTTCCTTGGCCGACCACTGCATCTACGGTCCTCAACGTTGCCCGTTTCTTTGTGCTTCTTCAAAAGAGCTTGGACAGCACATCTGGAAACCCCTGTCTGCCTTGAAATTTCTGCCTGGGAGAGACCTTGCTGATGCAGTATAACTACCTTGTGTTTTGTTGCTGTGCTCAGTCTTGCCATGGTGTATGACTTTTGACAGTAAACTGTCTTCAGCAACCTCACCTTGTTAGCTGAGTTTGGCTGTTCCTCACCCAGTTTTATTCCTCCTACACAGCTGTTTCTGTTTCAGTTAATGATTGTGTTTCAACCTACATATTGAATTGATGATCATTAGCACCTGTTTGGTATAATTGTTTAATCATACACCTGACTATATGCCTACAAAATCCCTGACTTTGTGCAAGTGTACCTAGAAGAATTGATGCTGTTTTGAAGGCAAAGGGTGGTCACACCAAATATGGATTTGATTTAGATTTTTCTTCTGTTCACTCATTTTGCATTTAGTTAATTGATAAATATAATCTATTAACATGTCTATTTTTGAAAGCATTCTTACTTTACAGCATTTTTCACACCTGCCTAAAACTTTTGCACAGTACTGTATATATATATATATATATATATATATATATATATATATATATATATATATATATAGACAAATAAAGAGGTCAGTTTAAACTAGTGCACAGTAACACATGAGAGACACTTACAAATATGCTCAACACAACAAAGTTCAGTGTAAAACAGGGCAGCACCTGTTTATTATTCCACAGTTCCAAAAGCAGGTCAGTAAACAGGCAAGGGTCAGGTACATGTAGCAGGTTATCCACACAAAACAGGGTCAGTCCACAAATCAGGTAATCAGAACAGTCCAGGTCAAAACTCACAGGTATCCATAACTCAGTCTCGCACAGGTTTCTCTCTCTCTCTCTCTCTCTCTGAATGGGGCTGTCCCTTTTTGTAGCATACAGTGGAAGTGACACACGAAGGGGAATGCAGCTGCCTCATAACACTGTATGGCAGTGAATAGCAAGCAGATTTGGAAAATGCAAAGAAAGTGTATTGCTGCCTGATTTGGAAACACCACCAAACAGGGCGTCCTTTGTTTAAATTCCCAACTGAAACAAAACCAAAATATGTATGGGAAAAATTTATAAAACTTAAAACAGAGCAAATTGGCATGGCACCGGTACACGTGCACTATATACTGAGACGCATGCACAATATACTGAGACGCATACACTCAATACTGAGACGCATACAAGCTATACTGAGACGCATGCAATCTATACTGAGACGCATACAATCTATACTGAGACGCATGCACTATATACTGAGACGCATACGCTATATACTGAGACGCATACAAGCTATACTGAGATGCATACATTCTAAACTGAGATGCATACACTCCATACTGAGACGCATACAAGCTATACTGAGACGCATGCAATCTATACTGAGACGCATACACTCTATACTGAGATGCATACACTCTATACTGAGACGCATACACTCTTCTATATTGAGACTCTATACTGGTAGAAATGAACACGGTCCATGCTCCACTGGCGGTGCCGATGGTGTTGGGCAGCCGTGTCTTCCAGCAGCAGTGTTGACGGCGGCTGCTCTCGCCAGACAGTGTTGCCAGGTTGTTCGTAGCTTATTGATTCCAGAATTTCATCAAGCAGCTTATTGAAGAATCCCAGGGTGTCAGCTTCAACAACATTACTGGGGAGTTGGCTCCAGACCCTCACAATTCTCTGTGTAAAAAGTGCCTCCTATTTTCTGTTCTGAATGCCCTTTATCTAATCTCCATTTGTGACCCCTGGTCCTTGTTTCTTTTCAGGTCAAAAAGTCCCTGGGTCGACATTGTCTATACCTTTTAGGATTTTGAATGCTTGAATCAGATCACTGCGTAGTCGTCTTTGTTCAAGACGAATAGATTCAATTCTTTTAGTCTGCCTGCATACAACATGCCTTTTAAACACGGGATAATTCTGGTTGCTCTTCTTTGCACTCTTTCTAGAGCAGCAATATCCTTTTTGTAACGAGGTGACTAGAACTGAACACAATATTCTAGGTGAGGTGTTAAGTTTTAACATTACTTCCCTTGATTTAAATTCAACACTTCTCATAATATATCCGAGCATCTTGTTGGCCTTTTTTATAGCTTTCCCACATTGTCTAGATGAAGACATTTCCGAGTCAACATAAACTCCTAGGTCTTTTTCATAGTTCCCTTCTTCAATTTCAGTATCTCCCATATGATATTTATAATGCACTTTTTTATTGCCTGCGTGCAGTACTTTACACTTTTCTTTTTTAAATGTCATTTTGCCATGTGTCTGCCCAGTTCTGAATGCTGTCTAGATCATTTTGAATGACCTTCGCTGCTGCAACAGTGTTTGCGACTCCTCCTATTTTTGTGTCGTCTGCAAATTTAACAAGTTTGCTTACTATATCAGAATCTAAATCATTAATGTAGATTAGGAATAGCAGAGGACCTAATACTGATCCCTGTGGTACACCACTGGTTACCTCGCTCCATTTTGAGGTTTCTCCTCTAATCAGTACTTTCTGTTTTCTACATGTTAACCACTCCCTAATCCATGTGCAGCATTTCATTGAATGCCTACTGCATTCAGTTTGAGAATTAATCTTTTATGTGGGACTTTGTCAAAAGCTTTCTGGAAATCTAAATAAACCATGTCGTATGCTTTGCAATTATCCATTGTCGATGTTGCATCCTCATAAAAATCAAGCAGGTTAGTTAGACACGATCTCCCTTTCCTAAAACCATGCTGACTGTCTCCCAGGATATTGTAACCATATAGGTAATTTTCATTTTTGCATCTTATTATAGTTTCCATAAGTTTACATATAATAGAAGTCAGGCTTATTGGTCTGTAGTTACCTGGTTCGGTCTTGTCTCCCTTTTTGTGCATCAGTATTACGTTTGCAATTTTTCGGTATGTCGGTACAACCCCTGTGTCAAGAGACTGTTGCATGATCTTGGTTAACGGTTTGTAAATAACTTCTTTCATTTCTTTGAGTGCTATTGGGAGGATCTCATCCGCATAGAGTGTATACATCTCAGTGTATAGTGTATGCTTCTCAGTATATAGTGTATGTGAAAGGGAGTAGTATAGTCTTAGTATAGTGTATGCGTCTCAGTATAGTGTATGTGTCTCAGTATAGAGTGTAGGCATCTCAGTGTATAGTGTAAGTGATTATCAGTGCATAGTGTAAGTTAATATCAGTGTATAGTGTATGTGAATATCCGTGTATACTGTATGTGAATATCAGTATATAGTGTATGTGAATATCCGTGTATACTGTATGTGAATATCAGTATATAGTGTATGCATTTCAGTATAGAGTGTAGGCATCTCAGTGTGAAGCGTAAGTGATTATCAGTGTATAGTGTATGTGAATATGTGACAGTCTGGCTCGCAGTGGTGAGGTTGATGACGTCACGGACCAGGAGGTAACTGAAACCAAAACAATGGATGGGCGGGTGAAGCTGAGTGCAACGGCACTCAGCGTATTTATTAATAAATAAAACAAAAGATTTAAACAAACAAAACACAAACCAAAGGGCACGAGGGCCAAGCGAATAAACAGACAAACAAGTAAGTGTCGTGCTGGCTAATCCAGCACGTTTTAGCAATTGTTTTAATGTCGTTATTTCGACTCGCTCTCTCTCTCTCCGCTCCCGTACTCTGTACACTCCAATCCTCAACCAAAACAGAACGGACAGCTGCAGGTTCTTATACTCTGGCCGAGGGGTTAACTAGCTGTTAATTATCTTATTACCCCTCGCCACAGTCTGCATGCGTTTGGTAAGGATGCATGACTGTCAGCTAGTTAAATAATCAGTAGCTGATCAGTCATGCATCCTCACGGGTTTTAAATTATAAATAACAAAAGACACGGCGCTTTTAACTGCACCGCAAACAAAACACAAATAATAATAAATAGAGGCGGGACACTCCATCACACATGCCCCCTATGCGCAGCACACATGGCCTTTCGGCCACCTCCCCTTATTCCCTAAAGTCCGGCTCAGGAACAGGGGCAGCAACGGGCCAAAGGTGGCGGTCACGGTGGGATGTCCTCCTCCCACCCAAACAGCCGTAGCGTTCCAATGGCCCCGCGCACAGGCCGGCTCCTCTGGCCAAAAATTTTGGGGGCTGGTCTCCAGACCTGCCCCCCTTCTTCATGGCCGGCAGCTCCCCTCCGTGGGGCTCCGGCCACCCTCTCTCCTGCAGCGAAATTGCTGCGGGGAGCTGGTCTCCTGACCTCCCCCTTCTTCATGGCTGGCAGCTGCCCTTCATGGGGCTCCAGCCACAGTATTTCCTGCCGCGAAAGTGCGGCTGGGGAGCTGGTCTCCTGACCTCCCCCTTTTCCGTGGCCGGCAGCTCCCGTTCATGGGGCTCCAGCCACAGTATTTCCTGCCGCATGGCAGGACTGGTAGCGACCCCAGGCAAAACAGGACCCTCGGGAGGCGATGGCAGCAGCAGCGGACCCTTGGGAGGCGGCGGCAGCAGCAGCGGACCCTCGGGAGGCGGCGGCAGCAGCAGCGGACCCTCGGGAGGCGGCGGCAGCAGCAGCGGACCCTCGGGAGGCGGCGGCAGCAGCAGCGGACCCTCGGGAGGCGGCGGCAGCAGCAGCAGTAGCGGACCCCGAGGCGAACTCGGGAGGGGAGCCCCTGGCCATGGAGGCGGCAGCGGGAGCTCCACTTCTCCCTCGTACCCTATAACTAGTGGCTCTCCAGGCGATGCGGAGCAACAGGCAGCCCCAGGCGTCGCGGAGCAACAGGCAGCCTCAGGCGATGCAGAGCAACAGGCAGCCCCAGGCGTCGCGGAGCAACAGGCAGCCCCAGGCGTCGCGGAGCAACAGGCAGCCCCAGGCGTCGCGGAGCACCAGGCAGCCCCAGGCGATGCGGAGCAACAGGCAGCCCCAGGCGATCGCGAGACAGGCCTTCTTGGGCGATGCGAGACAGGCATCCTTGGGCGAAGCGAGGCAGGCATCCTTGGGCGAAGCGAGGCAGGCATCCTTGGGCGAAGCGAGGCAGGCATCCTTGGGCGGTGCGAGGCAGGCATCCTTGGGCAGTGCGAGGCAGGGCAGGAGCAGTCCTTCCCATGACAGTGGAGGTGGAACCAGCAGGCATTCACCCTCTGCTGGTGGAGCTGGGAGCGGCAAGCTGTTCTCCCACGGCGGTTGAGGCGGAACCAGCAGGTATTCACCCTCTGCTGGTGGAGGTGGGAGGGTCAAGCAATCCTCCCACGGCGGTTGAGGCGGAACCAGCAGGCATTCGCCCTCTGCTGGTGGAGCTGGGAGCGGCAAGCTGTTCTCCCACGGCGGTTGAGGCAGAACCAGCAGGCATTCACCCTCTGCTGGTGGAGGTGGCGGAGGCAGAGGCAGCTCTTGCTGCTCTGCTCCTGGTGGTGGTGGAGACAGAGGCAGCTCCTGCTGCTCTGCTCCTGGTGGTGGTGGAGACAGAGGCAGCTCCTGCTGCTCTGCTGCTGGTGGTGGTGGAGACAGAGGCAGCTCCTGCTGCTCTGCTCCTGGTAGTGGTGGAGACAGAGGCAGCTCCTGCTGCTCTGCTCCTAGTGCTGGAGACAGTGGCGAGGGCTCCTCACCCTCTAACGCTGGAGGCGGCAGCAATGGTTCCTCTCCCTCTGGCTTTGGAGGCGGCAGCAGCGGCTCCTCTCCCTCTGGCGCTGGAGGCGGCAGCAATGGCTCCTCTCCCCTGGAGCTGGAGATGGCAGTGGCGGCTCCTCTCCCTCTGGCGCTGGAGAAGGCAGCGGCGACTCCTCTCCCTCTGGCTGGAGAAGGCAGCGATGACTCCTCTCCCTCTGGCGCTGGAGAAGGCAGCGATGACTCCTCTCCCTCTGGCTGGAGAAGGCAGCGATGACTCCTCTCCCTCTGGCGCTGGAGAAGGCAGCGATGACTCCTCTCCCTCTGGCGCTGGAGAAGGCAGCGATGACTCCTCTCCCTTTGCGCTGGAGAAGGCAGCGATGACTCCTCTCCCTCTGGCGCTGGAGAAGGCAGCGATGACTCCTGTCCCTCTGGCGCTGGAGAAGGCAGCGATGACTCCTCTCCCTCTGGCGCTGGAGACAGCAGCACTGGCTCCTCTCCCTCTGGCGCTGGAGATGACAGCAATGGCTCCTCTCCCTTTGGCGTTAGAGACGGCAGCAATGGCTCCTCTCCCTCTGGCGCTGGAAACAGCAGCGGGGCCCCTCCCATATCTGCAGCCAGGTAGTTGAGCACCATGGCTGCGATGTCTGGGAGGGATGCTGGGTGGTGTTTCTGTTCCCAGGCCTCCCAGCGCTCCCCATCTCTCACCCACAGGAGGTTGATCACAGCAGGGAGGGCGACCATTATATCCCTCTCAGGCTCCACCAGCCAGTCCCAGATCCCCTCAGAGGAGGCGGGATTCTTCCGCCTCGGAGGATGCGGTTCCTCTCTCACCCTTGCTGGATGCTCAGGCTCCTTCCTCTCCTGCCATGGAGGGGTTGGTCCGGTGCCACGTGCCCAACCTACCCAACCGCTGGCACCACTCCTCACCCTTCAGGCAGGTGAGGCAGGCGTCCAGCGTGGTAAGGACCCGCTGCTGTTGCTGCGCCTCCTGCTGCTGTTGTTGTTGCTGCTGCTTTCTACTCCGGCTACTCTTCCCCATTTTTTTTTTTTCTTCAAAAAACACAAACAAAAAAATACTTTTGAAAAAAAAAAAAACGTCCTTTTCCTTCCTGTCCGACTGTTGAGGCGTTGTTTTGTCCCACGCAGGACACCATATGTGACAGTCTGGCTCGCAGTGGTGAGGTTGATGACGTCACGGACCAGGAAGTAACTGAAACCAAAACAATGGATGGGCGGGTGAAGCTGAGTGCAACGGCACTCAGCGTATTTATTAATAAATAAAACAAAAGATTTAAACAAACAAAACACAAACCAAAGGGCACGAGGGCCAAACGAATAAACAGACAAACAAGTAAGTGTCGTGCTGGCTAATCCAGCACGTTTTAGCAATTGTTTTAATGTCGTTATTTCGACTCGCTCTCTCTCTCTCCGCTCCCCGTACTCTGTACACTCCAATCCTTAACCAAAACAGAACGGACAGCTGCAGGTTCTTATACTCTGGCCGAGGGGTTAACTAGCTGTTAATTATCTTATTACCCCTCGGCCACAGTCTGCACGCGTTTGGTAAGGATGCATGACTGTCAGCTAGTTAAATAATCAGTAGCTGATCAGTCATGCATCCTCACGGGGTTTTTAAATTATAAATAACTAAAAGACGCGGCGCTTTTAACTGCGCCGCAAACAAAACACAAATAATAATAAATAGGGGCGGGACACTCCGACACAGAATATCAGAACAGAGTGTATGTGAATATCAGTATAGAGTGTATGCATCTCAGTATATAGTGTATGTGTCTCAGTATGGATTGTATGTGTCTCAGTGTATAGTGTATGTGAATATCAGTATAGAGTGTATGTGAATATCAGTGGGTGAATTATGTCCTGTAATGTTATGTCCCGGCTTGTACTGTAACACTTGAAATGTATTTGCTTACGATTGTAAGTCACCCTGGATAAGGGCGTCTGCTAAGAAATAAATAATAATAATAATAATAATAATAATAATAATGTCCTAAACAGCACCTCGTAGTGCAGCGCCAACTATCCACATGACAGATCTGTCATAACCTCAGGTTTTAAAGAGGAGCAGTGAATAAGAAAGTGTAACACAGCTAAGGTAAGGGTCCCCAATCATGTGTTACTTGATATGCATGCAATGTGTGTAACCGGAGCACTTTGAAATCGATAATATATGAAGTATTTCAATTAAAAAGTCTTTGATTAAAGACTTTTTTAACCTTTTAATACCTTGACTGTTATTACAGAAATATGAAATGGAAGTTCCTCGCCGTGTGTCTCTATTATAAATTATTTTATTTTTAATGGATCTTGCAAGAGTCTCCTAACGATCACGAAAGCATAAATGACAGCAACGGATAGCGCAGAGCAGGGGTAGAGCAGGGTAAGGCAACCCTGGTCCTGGAGTGCCAGACACTTCTGGTTTTATTTTACCCAAGCCGTAACTGATTCAATGATTGGCTTAATTGGTCAGAATTACTGTAATATGCAGCTATTTAGCAATTGATGATTAAGAGACACCTACAAAACCTGCAGGATCGTGGCACTCCAGGACCAGGGTTGCCTACCCCTGGTGTAGAGGACACTACTGAATCAGAATCAGTTCCTCCAGCAGGGTGTAGTGTAGGTGTAGAAAGATGTCTTTCACAAAAGGCTGAGAGAGACAGAGACAGAGGATTCCAAAATACAAAAAGACTTGTAAACGTAACCTGTGATCTTATTCTGATACGTATCAATATGAGGAAATGTTCTTTTTGTGGGTCCCTCTGTGGGTAGTATCTAGAATGCAACAAATCATAACAGTAAAGTCGCTAGAAAAATTTAAGATTTCCTTTATGGTGCTGTAGCAGGGCAGTAGAAAGCCCTGCTGTTTAAATGTATTATTTGTTTATTTTTAGAACAGGGTTTCCCCTCCGCCCTGTGTTATTTTGTATTTTTGTTTTATGATTTATTATGTATTTATGTGACGGCGAAGCCGTGTGTTTTGTTTGTTTTATTTGAAACGTGTTCTGGCAGAGGTGAGATTGGCACTCATCCTCTACCAGGAGTAATTAAAAACCTTGTGCAGAAGGTGGCCATCTCCGAGTTAATTAATTGTTTAAATTGTTGTTAATCGGGAAATGGTTACCTCTATAACTATTTGCAGAGCTCCCAGTTCGTGGTGGGTGGTACAGAGGAGCATATGGGAGGCGAGAGGAGAGTAATTTATTTAACAATACGTATAGGACCCCACTGTCCGGGGGTCGCTGCTGGCTCTGTTTCGCCGGGGGTCGCTGCCGGCTCTGCTTTGCCGGGGGTCGCTGCCGGCTCTGCTTTGCCGGGGGTCGCTGCCAGCTCTGTTTCGCCGGGAGTCGCTGCCAGCTCTGTTTCGCCGGGAGTCGCTGCCGGATCTGTTTCGCCGGGGGTCGCTGCCAGCTCTGTTTCGCCGGGAGTCGCTGCCGGATCTGTTTCGCCAGGGGTCGCTGCCAGCTCTGTTTCGCCGGGGGTCCCCGCCGGCTCTGTTTCGCCTGTGGTCGCTGCCGGATCTGTTTTGCCTGGGGTCGCTGCCAGCTCTGCTTCGCCAGGGGTCGCTGCTGGCTCTGCTTTGCCGGGGGTCGCTGCCGGCTCCGCTTCACCTGGGGTTGCTGCCAGTCCTGCCATGCAGCAGGAAGAACTGTGGCCGGAGCCCTGCAAAGGGGAGCTTCCGGCCAGGAAGAAGGGGGAGGTCAGGAGACCTGCTCCCCGCAGCATTTTTGCTGCCGGATAGTGTGTGGCGGGAGCCCCAGAAGAGGGAACTGCTAGCCACAAAGAAGTGGGGGGTGGAGGACATTCCACCATGGCCGCCCCCAGAAACACCTTGCTTCCCCCTCTTCCAGGACTTTGAGACTGAGGGGAGGGGTGGCCGTTGGGCCAAGTGTGTGTTGCACAAGGGGGGGTATGTAGCAGGGTGGTAAAAAGCCCTGCTGTTTAAATGTATTATTTGTTTATTTTTAGAACAGGGCTTCCCCTCCGCCCCTGTGTTAATTTGTATTTTTGTTTTATGATTTATTATGTATTTATGTGACGGCGAAGCCGTGTGTTTTGTTTGTTTTATTTGAAACGTGTTCTGGCAGAGGCGAGATTGGCACTCGTCCTCTACCAGGAGTAATTTAAAACCTTGTGCAGAAGGTGGCCATCTCCCAAGTTAATTCATTGTTTAAATTGTTGCTAATCGGGAGATGGTCACCTGTATAACAACCTGCAGCACTCCCAGTTCGTGGTGGGTGGTACAGAGGAGTGTACGGGAGAGCGAGAGGAGAGTAATTTATTTAACAATACGTATAGGTTCAGTGAAGGCAATCGTCCAGCCTGAACTGTATTGTTTGTTATTTGTGTTTGTGACTGTTTTGTTTAACCTTTTGTTTTGCTCTGTCAGCGTAGTTTATTTTTGTTAAAATATTTATTTTATTCTTGTATTATTTAAATAAACGGCACACGCCACATCCTTTTGCACTGCAGTACCTGGTCTTTGTTTTTGTTCCTGGTGCTGGCCTGGCGTCACCACTCAGCCACCCTGTCACAGGGGCAAATGCAGTCTCTTGATTAAAAATAACATGCTTTTAGACTTGCGCATAGTGCTTGTTCAATTATATGCATCATGGCACTAACAATTATATGATTTGAAAAGTGGCGCATGATTGTTGAACTTTATTCAATTTATATAGATTTTATTTTTCAAAGTGTATCCTTGTAAGTGATATGATTATATACATATATAAAGCATGAAGTTCAGGTCCAAAAGCACTTTACTTTTAAAGAAAGGTTAAGAAAGGCTTTATTTTTTACAGTGTATCATCGATAGTACTGTGATGAGCAGTTGGTATATGTTGATTTAAACACTTCTGTCTCTGTGTTTTGGAAGGGGAAATGTCTTCACATAGCGGTGGTTAATATGATGTAATTGGGCACGCACTACAGTTCAGGGGCTCTGAGCGTGCATACAGGGCCACAGCCAGGTTAGGCCTGTGCTCAAGTGTAAAGGGGTGGCTCAAATGGTAAGATTCTTTTAATCTGATCGACTCTAAGCCAGCTCAGGTCCGAGTTGTATGTGTAAACACACCATCAGAGTGCTTTCCCAAGAGGACTGTTGTGGGGTATTATTCTGAAAGGTGACAGGCTCTAATCAGCTGCAAAATAGAGGCAAAAATCAAATAAAAGAATAAAGAATTACCCAGTGCAGTCTTTTACAAAAGGACTAAAGAAACATTATAAAGATTCAGAGTGGGGCTGCCCATTCTTACTACATATTTGTAGTAAGTACATATTTGTGTCTTAAACCAGACCCAACAATCCTTTTACTTTTTTTAACAGAACCTCTTGTCACTAGTTGCAATATTATGGACATATTTCCAAAGCCCTTTTCCTCCAAATATTAAATTACTTAAGTTTCTCACATAGAGAAATACAGCATATATATATATCAGAGTAAGAATAAACACAGCAAGTATTTAACATAAGTTAGGCTGTGTATTTCTCATTTTAAACTTGAGTAAAAGCTGTTTTGTTAATGGCTTACTCCTCTCTTGTTTATAGTTCTCCCAGTATGTTCTGTTAGAATAAACTTACCTCTCACTGACACCCACACCTCTGCAGTTTCACTTCTATAAAAGAGTAAGTACCACCACCATGCTGTGCACTTGTAGGACCCCTCGTCACTCTTTGAAACACGATCCACACTCAGGTCTGTGTCAGCCTGGGACTGTAACTCTTTATTATCCTTAGAAAAGTCAATGCTGGAAGCTGTATAACCATCGCGGACACGACACCTCAGAGTCAGAGTGTCTCCCTCAAACACAGGCTGGGGAAGTCTGCAGGAACACATATTCATCTAAAAACACAAAAATAGTTCAGATGAGCAGGGCTGTGAGGTGTATAAATTAAAAGTGTAAGCTATGTATATCAGGCTAAATAGAAATGCATCATTGACAGTCCAAACTGACATATGTGGATTTATTGCCTGCTCCTCATTTTACACCACCATGAACTAGGTGAATAATAATGGATCTAAATTTACTGTTTTGCTGCCCTTTTCGGATTGAAAAAGCTTTTGAAATAGTGTTTGGAACAAAGCTAGCTCCTGGAGTGTAAAGTGATCTCTTACCTTGTGACTGTCCGGAGCCGGTCAGTGTGGTCAGCCCTGAAAGACACAAAGACAAACAGTCAGAGACATTTCTGAAAAGTGGAAATAGTTACACCTTAGTTAAACCTTCTCAAACAAGAGGAATGTCAGAAATATACCAAATTCATTCCCCTTTTCATCATGTTTGAACAATCCTACAACCAAATAAACTGTAAAGGAAGCTAATATATAGTGTGAGATAGCAAGGAGGGGTTAAAGCTTCCCTGAAGGAAAACATGTAAAAATGCACGTTTGTTAAGTTTAATTGTTTTGGTTTATTGTTTTGCTTTTCTGTTAATCAGTTTTTGTTGTTTTATTTTTTAATTATCCCCTGCACCTGGGCGACAATTGTAAATTAGGACCAGGTGCAGGGTATAAAAGAGGAGCAGTCAGATTATTCGGGGCTGCTGAGTAGAAGGAGGCAGGAGAGGTGCTCTGTCTCCGAGTAGCCAGAATTAAAAAGTAAGTGCTGTGTTAAGCCCGCGTGGTTTTCTGTGTGTGTCGGGCAGGTAAACGGCTTAGCCGTCCTGCGAGTTAGTTAGGGACCTACCTGTTTAGTTAGCGCTCCAAAACGGAGCTAGGTGTTTGTTTTGTGTTTGTTTTGTTTTATTTTGTGTTTATTAAAAATATAATGCGTCAGCGCCGTTAAAAATCCATTTCTGTGTACTGGGTCGTATTTTTAAGGGGCAACGAACCCGTGTGGCAGCAGTCAATTCACAATAGTAAAATGAGAAATGGCTTCTCCAGTGCCTTCTTCAGTGTACTACTTGACTGAGCTTCCTAGAAGTTTTACTGTAGAATTCTGAGAGAGCGGTTTGAAGTTATGGAAGCTAATATAAAAACTAGGGCACGTTCAAATAGATGTATGCACCTGTTAACACTTTTCAAAATGCATTTATGAGTTTCATAAACTGATCTAAACAGTGGTTGATCTAAATAACACTGACACTGTTTAGATCATTAAAATATAACCTGTTTACATACAAAGATAATGGAAATCAAACATTGAACAGTTCACAAGGGTAGAATGATTCTGTTCTTTTGCAATAAAGGTGTGTTCATTATGCTACATGACTAAAAGCAAAACATAGGCTCTGTTTTAGTATAATGGTTTTCTCAACACTGACCACCTCCTCAGCTAGTACATCCTACAGCACTGACACCTCCTCAGCTAATACATCCTACAGCACTGACAGCTCCTCAGCTAGTACATCCTACAGCACTGACACCTCCTCAGCTAGTACATCCTACAGCACTGACACCTCCTCAGCTAGTACATCCTATACCACTGACACCTCCTCAGCTAGTACACCCTACAGCACTGACACCTCCTCAGCTAGTACATACTAGAGCACTGACAACCCCTCAGCTAGTACACCCTACAGCATGCTCTAACCACATGGTGTTCAACACTGAAAAACAGTTTAACCCTTTCTAAGATCAGGGTCGTAGCCAGTCATGAAAAATCACAGAGGCACTGACCCATGCGCCCCTGCTTGACTCAACACAAAATGACCATTCATTATTCAACCAATTTCCACTGCGTGATGACCTATGCATCACGGAGCCCAATGTTTGGGTCTGCTGACACAGCTGTGGCGACACTGCAGAAGACCCTACATGTATCAGGCATATTTATGTATAGTAAGTTACAGGTTAAGTCTATCAGGGGCAAGCCCCTAAATCCTTACCTAAAATTACCTAATCATATTCACAACCTGGGCCCTCTAAACTACTGCATAGTATTGTTAATATGTGCATAAACTGGGTCCGCTAAACTGCAGTTTAAAAGCCGCTTCCACTAGCGGTTTAGCATTGGAATATTAATAAGACTACCAAGGGGATTTATTATTCCTTATTATTGGGCTGATATGTACTTCTTTCTAATCAACAATATTACTTTGCCTCAACTTGTAAAACAGTCTCCAATAAGCCTTGGTCATTTCAAAGCCATTCAAACACGTTTAACTAACAGCTATGGTGGTATGGTGTCACTGTGGTCTGCAATGACAGTAAAAGATTTTGAAGAGCACAGAGGCTGTAGATATCAGTGGGACTTGGGAACTCATGAGGGATAGCATGCATTTTATTCTGTGGCAAATCAGCGTCTAAGAGAGCCGCAATAAAGAATTCTAAGTATGATTTTAACCAAGGCCCATGCCTCGGGTTCCTCATAGCTGGCTATGCTGGTTGAAGATACAAACAATCATTAGATTTAAACACTGATTTGCAGTACAGGAAATATGTTTTATATATTGTTGTGTGATCACAAAACCATTATCCTCTCAGTCCAGAATTCTACAGTAGTGTAACTGATATAAACACAACATACAAGACAAAATCATGCTCTATACACATGGGGAAATAGCATATAGGAAATATAAAATTTAGAGAACTTTAAAGTGTCTATCCAGTGGATTATATATATATATATATATATATATATATATATATATATATATATATATATATATATATATATATAGACAAATAAAGAGGTCAGTTTAAACTTGTGCACAGTAACGCATAAGAGACACTTACAAATATGCTCAACACAACAAAGTTCAGTGAAAAACAGGGCAGCACCTGTTTATTATTCCACATTTCCAAAAGCAGGTCAGTAAACAGGCAAGGGTCAATTACACGTTGCAGGTTATCCACACAAAACAGGGTCAGTAGACAAATCAGGTAATCAGAACAGTCCAGGTCAAAACTCACAGGTATCCATAACTCAGTCTCGCACAGGTTTCTCTCTCTCTCTGAATGGGGCTGTCCCTTTTTGTAGCATACAGTGGAAGTGACACACGAAGCGGAAAGCAGCTGCTCGTAACACTGTATGGCAGTGAATAGCAGGCAGATTTGGAAAATGCAAAGAAAGTGTATTGCTGCCAGATGTGGAAACACCACCAAACAGGGATCCTTTGTTTAAAATCCCAACTGAAACAAAACCAAAATATGTATGGGAAAAATTTATAAAACTTAAAACAGAGCAAATTGGCATGGCACCGGTACACATGCACTATATACTGAGACGCATGCACAATATACTGAGACGCATTCACTCAATACTGAGACGCATACAAGCTATACTGAGACGCATGCAATCTATACTGAGACGCATACAATCTATACTGAGACTCATACATTCTATACTGAGATGCATGCAATCTATACTGAGACACATACATTCTATACTGAGACGCATACACTATATACTGAGACGCATACACTATATACTGAGACGCATACACTATATACTGAGACGCATGCAATCTATAATGAGACACATGCACTCTATACTGAGACGCATACACTATATACTGAGACGCATACAAGCTATACTGAGACGCATGCAATCTATACTGAGACGCATGCACTCTATACTGAGACAAGTACAATCTATACTGAGATGCATACACTATATACTGAGACGCACACACTCCATACTGAGACACATACAAGCTATACTGAGACGCATACACTCTATACTGAGACGTATGCACTCTATACTGAGACGCATACAATCTATACTGAGACGCATACAATCTATACTGAGACGTATGCACTCTATACTGAGACGCATACAATCTATACTGAGACACATACATTCTATACTGAGACGCATGCACTCTATACTGAGACGCATACAATCTATACTGAGACGCATACATTCTATACTGAGACGCATGCACTGTATACTGAGACACATACAATCTATACTGAGACGCATGCACTCCATACTGAGAAGCATACAAGCTATACTGAGACGCATACACTCTATACTGAGACGCATACAATCTATACTGAGACGCATGCACTCTATACTGAGACGCATACATTCTATACTAAGATGCATACATTCTATACTGAGACGCATACACTATATACTGAGACCCATAAATTCTATACTGAGACGCATGCACTCTATACTGAGACGCATACAATCTATACTGAGACGCATACAATCTATACTGAGACGCATACAAGCTACACTGAGACGCATACACTCTATACTGAGATGCATATAATCTATACTGAGACGCACGGAATCTATACTTTAACGCAAACATTCTATACTGAAACGCATGCACTGTATACTGAGATGCATACATTCTATACTGAGATGCATACATTCTATACTGAGACGCATACACTATATACTGAGACGCATAAATTCTATACTGAGACGCATGCACTCTATGCTGAGACGCATACATTCTATACTGAGACGCATACAATCTATACTGAGACGCATACAAGCTATACTGAGACGCATACACTCTATACTGAGATGCATATAATCTATACTGAGACGCACGGAATCTATACTTTAACGCAAACATTCTATACTGAAACGCATGCACTGTATACTGAGATGCATACATTCTATACTGAGATGCATACATTCTATACTGAGACGCATGCAATCTATACTGAGACGCATACAATCTATACTGAGACGCATACACTATATACTGAGACGCATACACTCCATACTGAGACGCATACAAGCTATTCTGAGACGCATACACTCTATACTGAGACGCATGCACTCTATACTGAGACGCATACAAGCTATACTGAGACGCATACATTCTATACTGAGACGCATACACTCCATACTGAGACGCATACAAGCTACACTGAGACGCATATAATCTATACTGAGACGCATACACTCCATACTGAGACGCATACAAGCTATACTGAGACGCATACAATCTATACTGAGACGCATACACTCCATACTGAGACGCATACAATCTACACTGAGACGCATACATTCTATACTGAGAAGCATACACTCCATACTGAGACGCATGCACTCCATACTGAGACGCATACAAGCTACACTGAGACGCATACAATCTATACTGAGACGCATACACTCCATACTGAGATGCATACAAGCTATACTGAGACGCATACACTCTATACTGAGACGCATGCAATCTATACTGAGACACATACACTCTATACTGAGACGCATACAATCTATACTGAGACGCATACAATCTATACTGAGACGCATACATTCTATACTGAGACACATGCACTCTATACTGAGACGCATACTATCTATACTGAGATGCATACACTCCATACTGAGACGCATGCAATCTATACTTAGACACATACTCTCCATACTGAGACACATACAAGCTATACTGAGACACATACACTCCATACTGAGACGCATACAAGCTATACTGAGACGCATACACTCTATACTGAGACGCATACTATCTATACTGAGACGCATACAAGCTATACTGAGCCGCATGCACTCTATACTGAGACACATGCAATCTACACAAAACAGGGTCAGTCCACAAATCAGGTAATCAGAACAGTCCAGGTCAAAACTCACAGGTATCCATAACTCAGTCTCGCACAGGTTTCTCTCTCTCTCTCTCTCTGAATGGGGCTGTCCCTTTTTGTAGCATACAGTGGAAGTGACACACGAAGGGGAACGCAGCTGCCTCGTAACACTGTATGGCAGTGAATAGCAGGCAGATTTGGAAAATGCAAAGAAAGTGTATTGCTTCGAGATGTGGAAACACCACCAAACAGGGCGTCCTTTGTTTAAAATCCCAACTGAAACAAAACCAAAATATGTATGGGAAAAATTTATACAACTTAAAACAGAGCAAATTGGCATGGCACCGGTACACATGCACTATATACTGAGATGCATGCACAATATACTGAGACGCATACACTCAATACTGAGACGCATACAAGCTATACTGAGACGCATGCAATCTATACTGAGACGCATACAATCTATACTGAGACTCATACATTCTATACTGAGACGCATGCAATCTATACTGAGAAGCAAACATTCTATACTGAGACGCATGCACTCTATACTGAGACACATACATTCTATACTGAGACGCATACACTATATACTGAGACGCATACACTATATACTGAGACGCATACACTCAATACTGAGACGCATACAAGCTATACTGAGACGCATGCAATCTATACTGAGACGCATACAATCTATACTGAGACGCATACATTCTATACTGAGACGCATGCAATCTATACTGAGAAGCAAACATTCTATACTGAGACGCATGCACTCTATACTGAGAAGCAAACATTCTATACTGAGACGCATACACTATATACTGAGACGCATACACTATATACTGAGACGCATGCAATCTATACTGAGACGCATACAACCTATACTGAGACGCATGCAATCTATACTGAGACAAGTACAATCTATACTGTGACGCACACACTCCATACTGAGACGCATACAAGCTATACTGAGACGTATGCACTCTATACTGAGACGCATACAATCTATACTGAGACGCATACATTCTATACTGAGACGCATACACTCCATACTGAGACGCATACAAGCTATACTGAGACGCATATAATCTATACTGAGACGCATACACTCTATACTGAGACGCATACAAGCTATACTGAGACGCATACAATCTATACTGAGACGCATACACTCCATACTGAGACGCATACAATCTATACTGAGACGCATACATTCTATACTGAGACGCATACACTCCATACTGAGACGCATACACTCCATACTGAGACGCATACAAGCTATACTGAGACGCATACAATCTATACTGAGACGCATACACTCCATACTGAGACGCATACAAGCTATACTGAGACGCATACACTCTATACTGAGACGCATACAATCTATACTGAGACGCATACACTCTATACTGAGACGCATACAATCTATACTGAGACGCATACAATCTATACTGAGACGCATACACTCTATACTGAGACACATACACTCTATACTGAGACGCATACAATCTATACTGAGATGCATACACTCTATACTGAGACGCATACACTCCATACTGAGACGCATACAATCTATACTGAGACGCATACACTCTATACTGAGACGCATGCACTCTATACTGAGACGCATACATTCTATACTGAGACGCATACACTCTATACTGAGACGCATACATTCTATATTGAGACTCTATACTGGTAGAAATGAACACGGTCCCTGTTCCACTGGCGGTGCCAATGGTGTTGGGCAGCCGTGTCTTCCAGCGGCAGTGTTGACGGTGGCTGCACTCGCCAGACAGTGTTGCCAGGTTGTTCGTAGCTTATTGATTCCAGAATCTCATCAAGCAGCTTCTTGAAGAATCCCAGGGTGTCAGCTTCAACAACATTACTGGGGAGTTGGCTCCAGACCCTCACAATTCTCTGTGTAAAAAAGTGCCTCCTATTTTCTGTTCTGAATGCCCCTTTATCTAATCTCCATTTGTGACCCCTGGTCCATGTTTCTTTTTTCAGGTCAAAAAAGTCCCCTGGGTCGACATTGTCTATACCTTTTAGGATTTTGAATGCTTGAATCAGATCACTGCGTAGTCGTCTTTGTTCAAGACGAATAGATTCAATTCTTTTAGTCTGCCTGCATACAACATGCCTTTTAAACACGGGATAATTCTGGTTGCTCTTCTTTGCACTCTTTCTAGAGCAGCAATATCCTTTTTGTAACGAGGTGACTAGAACTGAACACAATATTCTAGGTGAGGTGTTAAGTTTTAACATTACTTCCCTTGATTTAAATTCAACACTTCTCACAATATATCCGAGCATCTTGTTGGCCTTTTTTATAGCTTTCCCACATTGTCTAGATGAAGACATTTCCGAGTCAACATAAACTCCTAGGTCTTTTTCATAGTTCCCTTCTTCAATTTCAGTATCTCCCATATGATATTTATAATGCACTTTTTTATTGCCTGCACTTTTCTTTTTTAAGTCATTTTGTCATGTGTCTGCCCAGTTCTGAATGCTGTCTAGATCATTTTGAATGACCTTCGCTGCTGCAACAGTGTTTGCGACTCCTCCTATTTTTGTGTCGTCTGCAAATTTAACAAGTTTGCTTACTATATCAGAATCTAAATCATTAATGTAGATTAGGAATAGCAGAGGACCTAATACTGATCCCTGTGGTACACCACTGGTTACCTCGCTCCATTTTGAGGTTTCTCCTCTAATCAGAACTTTCTGTTTTCTACATGTTAACCACTCCCTAATCCATGTGCAGCATTTCATTGAATGCCTACTGCATTCAGTTTGAGAATTAATCTTTTATGCGGGACTTTGTCAAAAGCTTTCTGGAAATCTAAATAAACCATGTCGTATGCTTTGCAATTATCCATTGTCGATGTTGCATCCTCATAAAATCAAGCAGGTTAGTTAGACACGATCTCCCTTTCCTAAAACCATGCTGACTGTCTCCCAGGATATTGTAACCATATAGGTAATTTTCATTTTTGCATCTTATTATAGTTTCCATAAGTTTACATATAATAGAAGTCAGGCTTATTGGTCTGTAGTTACCTGGTTCGGTCTTGTCTCCTTTTTGTGCATCAGTATTACGTTTGCAATTTTTCGGTATGTCGGTACAACCCCTGTGTCAAGAGACTGTTGCATGATCTTGGTTAACGGTTTGTAAATAACTTCTTTCATTTCTTTGAGTGCTATTGGGAGGATCTCATCCGCATAGAGTGTATACATCTCAGTGTATAGTGTATGCTTCTCAGTATATAGTGTATGTGAAAGGGAGTAGTATAGTCTTAGTATAGTGTATGCGTCTCAGTATAGTGTATGTGTCTCAGTATAGAGTGTAGGCATCTCAGTGTATAGTGTAAGTGATTATCAGTGCATAGTGTAAGTGATTATCAGTGCATAGTGTAAGTTAATATCAGTGTATAGTGTATGTGAATATCCGTGTATACTGTATGTGAATATCAGTATATAGTGTATGTGAATATCCGTGTATACTGTATGTGAATATCAGTATATAGTGTATGCATTTCAGTATAGAGTGTAGGCATCTCAGTGTGAAGCGTAAGTGATTATCAGTGTATAGTGTATGTGAATATGTGACAGTCTGGCTCGCAGTGGTGAGGTTGATGACGTCACGGACCAGGAGGTAACTGAAACCAAAACAATGGATGGGCGGGTGAAGCTGAGTGCAACGGCACTCAGCGTATTTATTAATAAATAAAACAAAAGATTTAAACAAACAAAACACAAACCAAAGGGCACGAGGGCCAAACGAATAAACAGACAAACAAGTAAGTGTCGTGCTGGCTAATCCAGCACGTTTTAGCAATTGTTTTAATGTCGTTATTTCGACTCGCTCTCTCTCTCTCCGCTCCCCGTACTCTGTACACTCCAATCCTCAACCAAAACAGAACGGACAGCTGCAGGTTCTTATACTCTGGCCGAGGGGTTAACTAGCTGTTAATTATCTTATTACCCCTCGGCCACAGTCTGCATGCGTTTGGTAAGGATGCATGACTGTCAGCTAGTTAAATAATCAGTAGCTGATCAGTCATGCATCCTCACGGGGTTTTTAAATTATAAATAACAAAAGACACGACGCTTTTAACTGCACCGCAAACAAAACACAAATAATAATAAATAGGGCGGGACACTCCGCCACACATGCCCCCTGTGCGCAGCACACATGGCCTTTTCGGCCACCTCCCCCCCTTATTCCCTAAAGTCCCGGCTCAGGAACAGGGGCAGCAACGGGCCAAAGGTGGCGGTCACGGTGGGATGTCCTCCTCCCACCCAAACAGCCGTAGCGTTCCAATGGCCCCGCGCACAGGCCGGCTCCTCTGGCCAAAAATTTTGGGGCTGGTCTCCAGACCTGCCCCCTTCTTCATGGCCGGCAGCTCCCCTCCGTGGGGCTCCGGCCACCCTCTCCTGCAGCGAAATTGCTGCGGGGAGCTGGTCTCCTGACCTCCCCCTTCTTCATGGCTGGCAGCTGCCCTTCATGGGGCTCCAGCCACAGTATTTCCTGCCGCGAAAGTGCGGCTGGGGAGCTGGTCTCCTGACCTCCCCCTTTTCCGTGGCCGGCAGCTCCCGTTCATGGGGCTCCAGCCACAGTATTTCCTGCCGCATGGCAGGACTGGTAGCGACCCCAGGCAAAACAGGACCCTCGGGAGGCGATGGCAGCAGCAGCGGACCCTTGGGAGGCGGCGGCAGCAGCAGCGGACCCTCGGGAGGCGGCGGCAGCAGCAGCGGACCCTCGGGAGGCGGCGGCAGCAGCAGCGGACCCTCGGGAGGCGGCGGCAGCAGCAGCGGACCCTCGGGAGGCGTCGGCAGCAGCAGCAGTAGCGGACCCTCCGGAGGCGAACTCGGGAGGGGAGCCCCTGGCCATGGAGGCGGCAGCGGGAGCTCCACTTCTCCCTCGTACCCTATAACTGGTGGCTCTCCAGGCGATGCGGAGCAACAGGCAGCCCCAGGCGATGCGGAGCAACAGGCAGCCTCAGGCGATGCGGAGCAACAGGCAGCCCCAGGCGATGCGGAGCAACAGGCAGCCCCAGGCGATGCGGAGCAGCAGGCAGCCCCAGGCGATGCGGAGCAACAGGCAGCCCCAGGCGATGTGGAGCACCAGGCAGCCCCAGGCGATGCGGAGCAACAGGCAGCCCCAGGCGATGCGAGACAGGCCTTCTTGGGCGATGCGAGACAGGCCTTCTTGGGCGATGCGAGACAGGCATCCTTGGGCGAAGCGAGGCAGGCATCCTTGGGCGAAGCGAGGCAGGCATCCTTGGGCGAAGCGAGGCAGGCATCCTTGGGCGGTGCGAGGCAGGCATCCTTGGGCAGTGCGAGGCAGGGCAGGAGCAGTCCTTCCCATGACAGTGGAGGTGGAACCAGCAGGCATTCACCCTCTGCTGGTGGAGCTGGGAGCGGCAAGCTGTTCTCCCACGGCGGTTGAGGCGGAACCAGCAGGTATTCACCCTCTGCTGGTGGAGGTGGGAGGGTCAAGCAATCCTCCCACTGTGGTTGAGGCGGAACCAGCAGGAATTCACCCTCTGCTGGTGGAGCTGGGAGCGGCAAGCAGTCCTCCCACGGCGGTTGAGGCGGAACCAGCAGGCATTCGCCCTCTGCTGGTGGAGCTGGGAGCGGCAAGCTGTTCTCCCACGGCGGTTGAGGCAGAACCAGCAGGCATTCACCCTCTGCTGGTGGAGGTGGCGGAGGCAGAGGCAGCTCTTGCTGCTCTGCTCCTGGTGGTGGTGGAGACAGAGGCAGCTCCTGCTGCTCTGCTCCTGGTGGTGGTGGAGACAGAGGCAGCTCCTGCTGCTCTGCTGCTGGTGGTGGTGGAGACAGAGGCAGCTCCTGCTGCTCTGCTCCTGGTAGTGGTGGAGACAGAGGCAGCTCCTGCTGCTCTGCTCCTAGTGCTGGAGACAGTGGCGAGGGCTCCTCACCCTCTAACGCTGGAGGCGGCAGCAATGGTTCCTCTCCCTCTGGCTTTGGAGACGGCAGCAACGGCTCCTCTCCCTCTGGCGCTGGAGACGGCAGCAACGGCTCCTCTCCCCTGGAGCTGGAGATGGCAGTGGCGGCTCCTCTCCCTCTGGCTGGAGAAGGCAGCGGCGACTCCTCTCCCTCTGGCGCTGGAGAAGGCAGCGATGACTCCTCTCCCTCTGGCGCTGGAGAAGGCAGCGATGACTCCTCTCCCTCTGGCGCTGGAGAAGGCAGCGATGACTCCTCTCCCTCTGGCGCTGGAGAAGGCAGCGATGACTCCTCTCCCTCTGGCGCTGGAGAAGGCAGCGATGACTCCTCTCCCTCTGGCGCTGGAGAAGGCAGCGATGACTCCTCTCCCTCTGGCGCTGGAGAAGGCAGCGATGACTCCTGTCCCTCTGGCGCTAGAGAAGGCAGCGATGACTCCTCTCCCTCTGGCGCTGGAGACAGCAGCACTGGCTCCTCTCCTTCTGGCGCTGGAGATGACAGCAATGGCTCTTCTCCCTTTGGCGTTAGAGACGGCAGCAATGGCTCCTCTCCCTCTGGCGCTGGAAACAGCAGCGGGGCCCCTCCCATATCTGCAGCCAGGTAGTTGAGCACCATGGCTGCGATGTCTGGGAGGGATGCTGGGTGGTGTTTCTGTTCCCAGGCCTCCCAGCGCTCCCCATCTCTCACCCACAGGAGGTTGATCACAGCAGGGAGGGCGACCATTATATCCCTCTCAGGCTCCACCAGCCAGTCCCAGATCCCCTCAGAGGAGACGGGATTCTTCCGCCTCGGAGGATGCGGTTCCTCTCTCACCCTTGCTGGATGCTCAGGCTCCTTCCTCTCCTGCCATGGAGGGGGTTGGTCCGGTGCCACGTGCCCAACCTACCCAACCGCGAAGCACCACTCCTCACCCTTCAGGCAGGTGAGGCAGACGTCCAGCGTGGTAAGGACCCGCTGCTGTTGCTGCGCCTCCTGCTGCTGTTGTTGTTGCTGCTGCTTTCTCCTCCGGCTACTCTTCCCCATTTTTTTTTTTTTTTCTTCTTCAAAAAAACACAAACAAAAAAATACTTTTGAAAAAAAAAAAAAACGTCCTTTTCCTTCCTGTCCGACTGTTGGAGGCGTTGTTTTGTCCCACGCAGGACACCATATGTGACAGTCTGGCTCGCAGTGGTGAGGTTGATGACGTCACGGACCAGGAAGTAACTGAAACCAAAACAATGGATGGGCGGGTGAAGCTGAGTGCAACGGCACTCAGCGTATTTATTAATAAATAAAACAAAAGATTTAAACAAACAAAACACAAACCAAAGGGCACGAGGGCCAAGCGAATAAACAGACAAACAAGTAAGTGTCGTGCTGGCTAATCCAGCACGTTTTAGCAATTGTTTTAATGTCGTTATTTCGACTCGCTCTCTCTCTCCGCTCCCGTACTCTGTACACTCCAATCCTTAACCAAAACAGAACGGACAGCTGCAGGTTCTTATACTCTGGCCGAGGGGTTAACTAGCTGTTAATTATCTTATTACCCTCGGCCACAGTCTGCAGCGTTTGGTAAGGATGCATGACTGTCAGCTAGTTAAATAATCAGTAGCTGATCAGTCATGCATCCTCACGAGGTTTTTAAATTATAAATAACAAAAAGACGCGGCGCTTTTAACTGCGCCGCAAACAAAACACAAATAATAATAAATAGGGGCGGGACACTCCGACACAGAATATCAGAACAGAGTGTATGTGAATATCAGTATAGAGTGTATGCATCTCAGTATATAGTGTATGTGTCTCAGTATGGATTGTATGTGTCTCAGTGTATAGTGTATGTGAATATCAGTATAGAGTGTATGTGAATATCAGTGGGTGAATTATGTCCTGTAATGTTATGTCCCGGCTTGTACTGTAACACTTGAAATGTATTTGCTTACGATTGTAAGTCGCCCTGGATAAGGGCGTCTGCTAAGAAATAAATAATAATAATAATAATAATAATAATGTCCTAAACAGCACCTCGTAGTGCAGCGCCAACTATCCACATGACAGATCTGTCATAACCTCAGGTTTTAAAGAGGAGCAGTGAATAAGAAAGTGTAACACAGCTAAGGTAAGGGTCCCCAATCATGTGTTACTTGATATGCATGCAATGTGTGTAACCGGAGCACTTTGAAATCGATAATATATGAAGTATTTCAATTAAAAAGTCTTTGATTAAAGACTTTTTTAACCTTTTAATACCTTGACTGTTATTACAGAAATATGAAATGGAAGTTCCTCGCCGTGTGTCTCTATTATAAATTATTTTATTTTTAATGGATCTTGCAAGAGTCTCCTAACGATCACGAAAGCATAAATGACAGCAACGGATAGCGCAGAGCAGGGGTAGAGCAGGGTAAGGCAACCCTGGTCCTGGAGTGCCAGACACTTCTGGTTTTATTTTACCCAAGCCGTAACTGATTCAATGATTGGCTTAATTGGTCAGAATTACTGTAATATGCAGCTATTTAGCAATTGATGATTAAGAGACACCTACAAAACCTGCAGGATCGTGGCACTCCAGGACCAGGGTTGCCTACCCCTGGTGTAGAGGACACTACTGAATCAGAATCAGTTCCTCCAGCAGGGTGTAGTGTAGGTGTAGAAAGATGTCTTTCACAAAAGGCTGAGAGAGACAGAGACAGAGGATTCCAAAATACAAAAAGACTTGTAAACGTAACCTGTGATCTTATTCTGATACATTATCAATATGAGGAAATGTTCTTTTGTGGGTCCCTCTGTGGGTAGTATCTAGAATGCAACAAATCATAACAGTAAAGTCGCTAGAAAAATTTAAGATTTCCTTTATGGTGCTGTAGCAGGGCAGCAGAAAGCCCTGCTGTTTAAATGTATTATTTGTTTATTTTAGAACAGGGTTTCCCCTCCACCCCTGTGTTATTTTGTATTTTTGTTTTATGATTTATTATGTATTTATGTGACGGCGAAGCCGTGTGTTTTGTTTGTTTTATTTGAAACGTGTTCTGGCAGAGGTGAGATTGGCACTCATCCTCTACCAGGAGTAATTAAAAACCTTGTGCAGAAGGTGGCCATCTCCGAGTTAATTAATTGTTTAAATTGTTGCTAATCGGGAAATGGTTACCTGTATAACTATTTGCAGCGCTCCCAGTTCGTGGTGGGTGGTACAGAGGAGCATATGGGAGAGCGAGAGGAGAGTAATTTATTTAACAATACGTATAGGACCCCACTGTCCGGGGGTCGCTGCTGGCTCTGTTTCGCCGGGGGTCGCTGCCGGCTCTGCTTTGCCGGGGGTCGCTGCCGGCTCAGCTTTGCCGGGGGTCGCTGCCAGCTCTGTTTCGCCGGGAGTCGCTGCCGGATCTGTTTCGCCGGGGGTCGCTGCCAGCTCTGTTTCGCCGGGAGTCGCTGCCAGCTCTGTTTCGCCGGGAGTCGCTGCCGGATCTGTTTCGCCAGGGGTCGCTGCCGGCTCTGTTTCGCCGGGGGTCCCTGCCGGCTCTGCTTCGCCAGGGGTCGCTGCTGGCTCTGCTTTGCCGGGGGTCGCTGCCGGCTCCGCTTCACCTGGGGTTGCTGCCAGTCCTGCCATGCAGCAGGAAGAACTGTGGCCGGAGCCCTGCAAAGGGAGCTTCCGGCCAGGAAGAAGGGGGAGGTCAGGAGACCGCTCCCCGCAGCATTTTGCTGCCGGATAGTGTGTGGCGGGAGCCCCAGAAGAGGGAACTGCTAGCCACAAAGAAGTGGGGGTGGAGGACATTCCACCATGGCCGCCCCAGAAACACCTTGCTTCCCCTCTTCCAGGACTTTGAGACTGAGGGGAGGGGTGGCCGTTGGGCCAAGTGTGTGTTGCACAAGGGGGT